>JBAGKK010275214.1:0-20628 GCA_037177015.1 Euceroptres primus | reverse complement strand
CCATTCTTCTGAGGAATATTTCTTAACAGTATTCATTTTAAAAAATGTCGACTTTTTATAAAAATCAAGAAAGAATTGTCATGAACTCAGCTGAAAAAATTATGTATAATCTATACATAATGAACTATGGGTAGTCACTATGCAAAAAATTATGCATAAATTATACATAAAATATTAAAATTTTTTATCGTCAATGTAAAAATCTCCATCATTATCATCTGATATGGAAGAAACGAGGTTTATGCATAAAATCAGGGATGGGAAGGAACTAGTTGAAAATAACTAGTTATTTTAACTAGTTACTTTCCTGGGTAACGATGATGGTAACGAAGTTACTTTTGTAAATAGATAACGAATTGGTAACTAGTTACATTTTCTTCAGTAACGGTAATTATTAAAATCGTTACTTTTCTCGATACTTTCGAAATATAGTACAGATTTTTTTTATTACGACAATCAATATAGTTTATTGCTTTTACAACGATTTTTCATTTCGACTATTCGATTAGTGCACAGTGGTTTAGAATTGAATTTTTGCGAACAAATCAGTCTATAGTTCACAATTTTTATCCGATTTAGACTTCTTTTTTTGAAAATGAAGCTGAATAAATTCCCCAGTGATCCCTCAAAGCCGATTTTTGATTTTTTGTTCCTGCAAAATTCTATGTAAACAACAATAGCAGAAAAAATGTTGTTTTCAGAAAAATTTTTATTCAAATTCGGAAAAAATAATTTGTGTAAACTGAATATCAAGTAAAATCAATGCATTTTCGGGTAAAGAACGTAAATAATCTATTTTATGAGTAACTTAATTGTTATAAACAAATTGTATAACTAATGTGCCATTTTAGCACGGGAAAAATTTTTCTTCACTATAATTGCTGAAATTTATTACGAAAGTGACATCTAGGAACAAGACATTGACAAAAATTAAGAATTGTTATTGTTACAAACAAATTTTATAAACATATACTCGAATTTGTCGTTTTTAAGGAGGAAAAAGGTATTTTCTCGTTCAATTTTACTGAGATTTGTTATGAAAGTGTCAGCTAGTTACAAAAAATTGTCAAGTAAAAAATTGTTACTGTTATGAACAAATGTTATAAAGAAATACTCAAATTTGACATTTTCAATCAGAAAAAAGTATTTTCTGGATTAAAATTACTGCAGTTCGTTATAAAAGCGTTTTTTATTTTGGATATCTATTACGATCTACTTTGTCTAATGACAAAACGAATTGTTATAAAAAATATCGTGAACAAATGCAGTTTTTATTAGGAAAGAAAATATTTTATTATTTATTCATTTTTGTAGTCGAAAATAAATCAGAAATATTTCAATCAGGATTGATTGTTTATGATAATAAAAACTGACACCAACTGACACTTTCATAACGAATTGCAGTAATTTTAAGCCAGAGAATACTTTTTTTCTGCTTGAAAATGTAAAATTTGAGTATTTATTTATAACATTTGTTTATAACAGTAACGATTCTTAATTTTTGAAAAATCTTGGTAATTTTGTGCAAGAAAATACTGCTTTTCTGTTTGAAAATGTCAATTTCGAGTATTTGTTTAAAAAATTGGTTTATAACAATAACAATTTTTTATTTTTGATAATGTTTTGTTACTAGTTGACACTTTCATAAGAAATCTCAGTAATTTTAAACGAGAAAATACTTTTTTGCTACTTGAAAATGACAAATTCGAGTAAATGTTTATAAAATTTATTTATAAGAATAAGGATTCTCAATTTTTGTCAATGTTTTGTACCTAGAGGACACTTTCGTAATAAATGTCAGCAATTATAGTGAAGAAAAATTTTTCCGTGCTAAAATGGCACATTAGAGCAATTGTTTATAAAATTTGTTTATAACAATTAAATTTCTTATCAAATCGATTATTTAAGTACTTTAATTGCAAATGCATTGATTTTACTTGATGTTTAGTTTACACAAATCATTTTTCCATTAATAGAACATATATGCGTTCAAATTTCGGTGGTCTTACGATCAATTTAGTGAAATAAAAACAAGGATTAAAATTCCAAGTACCAAATTTAATTTTTAAAACTAATATAAAAAATTATAAAAAACGCAACGTTTCGACGCCATCTGTGGGTCATTATCAGGCACATTCTACCTAATAAAATATAAAAATTAAAATTAACTAATTATAAAAATTAACATTGTCATAGAGAAAAAAATTATAAGTCAAAACAAATTTACCTCTAAGGAACAATTTTGGAGTCAAGAAATGTAGAATACATTATTTAAAATGGGAAACCTCATAAAAAATTGGGAAGGTTCTCAAAAATTAAACGTTACATTTTAAAAGCGAAGAGACGCACTTATAGTAATTAGCGACGGACCAACAGATAATAGTAGCAGGAAAACAGTTCGTAGATTATGTTGGAAGAAATAGTACAAAATATCTCAAAATTATACTCATATAGGTATAATGTACCATTTTACTTACATGAGTATAATATAATATAAAATATAATATTATTAGATATAATGTGCCTGATGATGACCCACAGATGGGGTCGAAACGTTGCGTTTTTGTAATTTTTTAATATTAATTTCAAAAATTAAATTTGGTACTTGGAATTTTAATCCTTGTTTTTATTTCACTAAATTGATCGTAAGACCAACGAAATTTGAACGTATATATGTTATATTAATGAATAATATTTAAAACGATCGGAGAAAGAATTTTCTTCTCAAATCCTTTGAGAAGTTGTTCTTGGTTTACAAATCATTTTTTTCAGGTTTAAATATTCATTTTTCTGAAAATAACATTTTTTCTACTTTTATTGTTTACATAGAATTTTGCAAAAACAAGAAATCAAAAATCAGGGATTTTTGATTTCAGATTTTAGAAATCAAAAATTCCCCAGATATCACTGGGGAATTTATTCGGCTTCAATTTAAAAAAAAAGAACGTTTAAATTGGAAAAAAATTGTGATATGTAGACTGATTTGCCCGCAAAAGTCCAATTCTGAACGCTTGTGTGGTAGCGACATACATGTATTTTTCATATATCTAAAAAACAAAAGAACGAAAAAAGTTACGATAGTTATTTTTGCAAAGTTTGCAAAGTTACTTTGCAAAAGTAACTGCGAAAAAGTTATATTTTGAATTGGTAACGATATCAGTAACTAGTTACTTTTTTTCGTGATGTAACCGTAATGGTAACTAGTTCCTTTTAAAACTAACTTACCCGTCCCTGCATAAAATGTTGCAAAAAATGACAACTATTCAACTGCTTCCAACATTTTGATACCTTCATATTAATTAAATTTGCATAATTCATGGATAATTTTTGGCATAATGACTACCCATACATAGATTATGCATAATTTTTCCATATGGGGAAAAGATAACAAAAATCCTAAAATGCCACTCAGCTTTTTTAACATCATTGTCATTTTTCTAGTCGCGATATTCCTTAACTTTAAAAAAATCTTCCACATGAGTTTAATTCCAAAGAACCAATTGCAAAAGTTTCATGAAAAGTTAAATTCTGAAAATTGCATTCAAGAAAGCTAAAATGACAAAGGAAAATAGGAGAGAACTCAATTAGCTGAAATGTAGATATAAGTCTTGCAAATGTGCAAATAACAGGGGCAGTGAAAATGACAGAACCGCCTTCAAGTGAGAAAAGTGAAATCGAAAAAGAAAACACTTCTAGATGCCATAATAAGGGTGGACGTCTGCCTAAGGCATCCGGAAAATCGCTTATCCCCTCTTCGAAACCATCTATTCTAACCGCATGTTCATCGACCGTCTATACTCTCTTTAGAGACACTCTGGCGCGAGGTTCGCATAAAAAAAAGAACTATAGTCCCTTATACAATCTGGCTTAGCCGATTTTCACACCGTGATTCAATGGGTCTGACCTGCACATAATACGAGCCTAAATATACCATTCACTCCAGTGCGATATATGGCCCGTCTTTAGAAAAGTTCCTGATCAATCGGGAACAGATCGGGAAGATGAAACCCTCCTGAAATCGATCCTACTTTTTCCTTTCTTCTTTTTTTTTTTAAGACAAATATTCCAAAACGAGTATTCAAAGAGGCAAGTACTATTCCCAGATTTTTTAAAAGGGAAAAATGGTTGATTGTGTAAAGTGTTGGTTTACATGATTTATAAAAAAATGGATAAGTAGCTTCTGAAAGAGGAGACGTTGAAGTTGAAAGCTTCTCAGAAAAATAGAGGATGAAAGGTTGAAAACTGCTTCCAAGTTTCAAGTCCAGAAATTTTATGTGTTTCTTAACCCTTTAACGGCCAGTGGGACATATTATACGTCCCACCTACTTTGAAAAATCATAACTTCCATAAAAATCAACATCGGCATCGTGAAGGTTTCATTTTAAAGAGGAAGGGTGCATCTAATCACACAAAATTTGGCGAATATGAGAATTGCACTCCTTCAGTTTTAGACCCTGTCAAAATGTGCGAAAATTGCGAAAAAATAAAAAATGAGAAAAAATAAAAAATAACTTAAGGCAAAATTTTTTTTACATTGTAATCTTAGGTATAAGTTTTGAAATTACATAAAAAATATTATGTGAAAATAGGTCCGAATGAGAAACGACCCTCAATAGTAATAATACGCCAAAAACCACCCATAGCAGTGGTAATGTGCCTAAAACTCGACTTTTATTAATCTTAAGTTCACATATATTTTTAAAGAACATCAAAATTATGTGGAAAAAGGGTCTAATCCACCAATTTTGAAAAAAACTACCACCAACAGTAATAAAATGCCAGAAACCACCTCTATGACAATACTTTTAGAAACAGACTTTTATTCTTTCCTAGATCTTATATATTTTGAAAGGACATAAAAATTATGTTAAAAAAAGATCCGGAAAAAACTACTCCCTACAGTAATAATATGCCAAAAGCCACCCGTAATTGCGGTAATACTTCTAAAAAGAGGATCTTGTAGAAAAAAGATGATGTTTTCGGAAAAATCATTATTTCAACGCGAAAAAAATAATCTGAATATCAAGTAAAATCAATGCATTTGCAATTAAAGTTCGTAAATAATTGATTTGATGAGGAATTTGATTGTTATAAGCAAATTTTATAAACAATTACACTCATGTGCCATTTTAGCACGAGAAAAGTTTTCTTCACTATAATTGTTGAGATTTATTAGTAAACCGTCCTCTAGGAAAAAACATTGACAAAAATTGAGATTTGTTATTGTGATAAACAAATTTTATAAGCATATACTCGAATTTGTCATTTTCAAATAGCAAAAAAGTATTTTCTTGCCCAAAATTACTGAGATTTGTTATGAAAGTGTCAGCTAGTAACAAAACATTGTCAAACATAAAGAACTGTTATTGTTATAAACAAAATTTTTAAACAAATACTCGAAATTGACATTATCAAACAGAAAAAAGTATTTTCTAGCATAAATTTATTAAGATTTTTCAAAAATTAAGAATTGTTATTGTTATAAACAAATGTTATAAATAATTACTCAAATTTTACATTTTCAAGCAGAAAAAAAGTATTTTCTGGCTTAAATTTACTAAGATTTTTCAAAAATTAAGAATTGTTATTGTTATAAACAAATGTTATAAATAAATACTCAAATTTTACATTTACAAGCAGAAAAAAGTATTCTCTAGCTTAAAATTACTGCAGTTCGTTATGAAAGTGTCAGTTGGTGTCACTTTTTATTATCATAAACAAATTCATAAATAACGTTTAATTTTTATACCCTTCTAAAGGTCAGCATATTCTTTTCTGATCAATCCTGATTGAAATATTTCTGATTCATTTTCGACTACAAAAATTAATCGATAATAAAATATTTTCTTTCCTAATAAAAACTGCATTTGTTCCCGATATTTTTCATAACAATTCGTTTTGTCATTAAACAAAGTAGATCGTAATAGATATTGAAAATAAAGAACACTTTCATAAAGAACTGCAGAAATTTTAAGCCAGAAAATACTTTTTTTCTGATTGAAAATGTCAAATTTGAGTATTTGTTTATAAAATTTGTTTATAACAGTAACAATTCTTTACCTGACAATTTTTTGTAAGTGGCTGACACTTTCATAACAAATCTCAGTAAAATTGAGCGAGAAAATACTTTTTTTAAACTTGAAAATGACAAATTTGAGTATATGTTTATAAAATTTGTTTATAACGATAATAATTCTTAATTTTTGTCAATGTTTTGTTTGTAGGAGTCACTTTCGTAATAGATTTCAGCAATTACAGTGAAGAGAAATTTTTCCCTTGCTAAAATGGGACATTAAAGCAATTGGTTATAAAATTTGTTTATTACAATTAAGTTACTCATAAAATCGATTATTTGCGTACTTTTATTGAAAATGCATTGCGTTTGCTTGATATTCAGTTTACACAAAATATTTTTTCCGGGCTTGAATAATGATTTTTCTGAAAACATTTTTTCTACTATTGTTGTTTACATAGAATTTTGAAAAAACAAGAAATCAAAAATCGGCTTGGAGGGATCACTGGGGAATTTATTGTGCTTCATTTTTAAAAAAAGAGGCCTAATCGGATAAAAATTGTGAACTGTAGACTGATTTGCCCGCAAAAATCCAATTCTAAACCACTGTGCACTAATCGAATAGTCGAAATGGAAAAATCGTTGCAAAAAGAATAAACTATATTTATTGTTGTAATAAAAAAAAATCTGTACTATATTTCAAAAGTAACGAGAAAAGTAACGATTTTTATAGGTACCGTTACTGAAAAAATGTAACTGGTTACCAATTCGTTATCTATTTACAAAAGTAATTTCGTTACCATCATCGTTACCCAGAAAAAGTAACTAGTTAAAATTACTAGTTATTTTCAACTAGTTACTTCCCATCCCTGATTTTATGCATAAACCACATTTCTTCCATATAAGATGGTAATGATGGAGATTTTTACATTGACGATAAAAAATTTAAATATTTTATGTATAGTTTATGCATAATTTTTTGCATAGTGACTACCCATAGTTCATTATGCATAGATTATACATAATTTTTTCACCTGAGTTCATGAAAATTCTTTCTTGATTTTTATAAAAAGTCGACATTTTTTAAAATGAATACTGTTAAGAAATATTCCTCAGAAGAATGGGGAATGGAAGTTTTTAAATTGGAGACATCCAGAGGCTTTTGATATCATTAATTGGATGCTTCAGATTCTAAATGCTCTCAAAAAAAAGGTAATTTTTAGATAATAATTTTTCATGCTCCTTAAAAAGAGAATAACTTACGTTGGAATAATTGCAAATTTTAATGTTTTCAAACTCTAAATTTAAACGTGCTGAAGTTTAAAGATATTTGCTTATCAGGAATGTGAACTTTGAATCTTATCGTGAAGTTTGAAACTTAGACGTTTTCAAACTGTCGGTTCGCAAGTTCAATTGCTTTTAAACATATAAAGTGAACCTGACAGAAGCTACACTGGGTAATTTATTTAGCTTTAATTTTAAAAAAAGAATATCTAAATCGAATAAAAATTGTGACCTGTAGATTGATTTGTCCGCAAAAATCCAATTCTAAACCACTGTGCACCATTCGAATAGTCGAAATGAAAAAATTGTTGCAAAAGCAATAAACTATAATGTTTGTCGTAATAAAAAAACATCTGTACTATATTTCGAAAGTAACGAGAAAAGTAACGATTTTTGTAGTTACCGTTACTGAAGAAAATGTAACTAGTTACAAATTCGTTATCTATTTACAAAAGTAACTTCGTTACCATAATCGTTACCCAGAAAAAGTAACTAGTTGAAGTAACTAGTTGCTTTTAATTAGTTCCTTTTCATCCCTGATAAAATAATAAGAAATGACATTATAATTTTTAAATCTTCAGAAGCGCTTTTTTTAATTCAGGGGTGGTTTATGAAGGTTTTAATAGTTTTAAAGTTCTTTACAATATATTTGCAAGTTTTGGAGTATGCTTACTTCAATTCACTTCATGATAAAATAACTGGAAATTAGGTTTTAATTTTTTCAAATTTTAGGGGACATTTTTCTAAATTTAGGGTTGGTATATAAGGTTTTTAACGATCCGTAAGTATCTTGAAACATACCAACATGAAATGAAATTTTTTTTCAATTTAGAGTAGGTTTAAATAACAAGAAATGAGATTATAATTTTTAAATCTCCAGAGGCATGTTTTTCTCAGTACAGGTGTGGTTTATAATGGTGGTAATGGTTTCGAAGTTCTTTACAATATATTTGCATGTTTTGGAGTATGTGTTCTTCAATTCACTTCATGATCAAATAACTGAAAATTGTATTTTAATTTTTTAGATTTTAGGGGTCGTTTTTCTAAATTTAGGGTAATTCATAAGAGTAGTAGTGATCGGTAAGTGTTTTAAAACGTATCTTGCATGTATCGAAGTACTTATTCTTCAATTTAGAGCAGGATAAAATTACAAGAAACGAAATTATAATTTTTAAATCTTTAGAAGCGCTTTTTCTTTAATTTATGGGTGGTTTATAAGGCTTGTATTGGTTTCAAAGTTTTAAAAAATATATTTAGATGTTCTGAAATATGCATTCTTCATTTCAATTCGCGATCAAATAACTGGAAATTTTATTTTAATTTTTTAGATTTTAAGGGTCAGATTTTTAAATTAGGGGTGGTATATACGGACTTTAATGGTCCGTGTCTCAAAACATACCAAGGAGCAATGAAATACTTATTCTTCAGTTTAGAGTAGGATAAATTAACAAGAAATGAGATTCTAATTTTTAAATCTCCTGAAGAACGTTTTTCTCAGTTCAGGGGTGGTTTATAATGGCTCTAATGGTTTCAAAGTTTCATTATGCAATTTAGAATACATAGGATGAAATAAGAAGAAATTGCATTATAATTTAAAAATTTTCAGAAGCGCTTTTTTAATTCAAGGGTAGTTTATAAGGATTGAAATGGTTTTAAAGTTTAAAAAATTATATTTACATATTATGGTGTATGTATACTTCAATTCAATTCACGATCAAGTAACTGGAAATTTTATTTTTCACTTTAGAGTTGTATAAATTTACAAGAGTCGAGATCACAATTTTTGATATATTAGGGGTAGTTTTTCAGCTGGGGTGGTTTATAAGGGTAGAAAAGTTCTTTAAAAATTTGTTTTACATATTGAATGCTTATAAATTTAGATTTGTCATGTCTCAAATATGTCAAACCACTGCAAAGAATTCAGCCGTTAAAGGGTTAAAAGAAACTAACTCGATTTTGAACAAGTGTAAATTTGAATGCCTTTGAAATTCTGAATTCAAAGGCTTTTAAGTTTGAATACTCTCACGTCAGAAACAAGTAGTTCGCATCTTATGAAATTTCAAACTTGGAGATTTCCAAACTGTTGGGTTACAAGTTTAAATGCTTCTGAACAACTGGAAGAATTTGATCCTGAAGTTTATCGAATTGAAAGTTATTAAATATGAAGCTCAACAATCCCTGATGATTAAAATTATTAATGGTTGTTTTGTGTCAGTGATGTTATTTTGAAAAAAGTAAAATTGAAGCTTTGAATAAAAATGGAAACTATTAAGGAAAGTTGTTGCTTTGAAGAGACATTGAGATAAATTGAAGGCAAAGGTGGAATTCCGGAATTAAAGGGACTGCACAAAGTTATGGCCAGTTCATCCTCAAAGTAATCGATCGGGCCTTCCTCTTTGACTGTCGGTTGTTACGACTCATGGAAACGTGCTCATCCAAGTAACCCCTCATTAACCCCTTTCAAAGCGGACGATGTCCGGCTTCTCGCTTTAGTGAACTCCGCCTTTGCATCCTTATCATAAAGACACAATTCACAATTTTTCGTGTCTACTTTTCCTGAATCCATGCCCTATTTTCATCTCCTTTATATTGTCTCCACTTCATCATGAAAACGTCGGAAAAGTTTTTATAATTCCTTTTCTAAAACGTTTGCTCTAAAACCGTCCAAAAGCTGGCAGACAAAATGTAATTAGAAATGTAGAAAGTTCCTTTTTTATTTTTTTAAAACATAAAAGGAACTTCTGTTTATTTTACTCATTAAAAATTTAATTTAAACCTCCTTGGTTTGAATAGCAAACATATGCAAAGCAGATACAAATTAAAGGGGATAAAATGTATATTTCCAAGTATTTACCAAATATTCTTTAAAAGCGATTGTTACTCCGAGAATGAGACTTTGTCACTTGACCTTTAGCTTGACCTTAAGCCACAAAATCGTTTGACTTTCATCTTCATATTGAAATTTGCGTAGGAGTTTGTTTCAGAGAGATGTCAGGCTTAAGAGCATTATGCACGTTAAGTCTGATTGTTACAATTGGCATTCGCACTCCTCCATTTATCTCATTCACTTTCTTTCTTGTGGGTACAATTTATTTTTTATTTATTGTTTCATCGCAAGCCTCTCCTTTAAGAATAAAATCTCCTTTAAGAATCTCCTGTCCTTTAAGAAAAATAAAAAAGAGATTGACATTATTAAATGTGTTAAAATGGCACTGAATGTGAAAAGATAAAAATTCAGTGCCCATAATAGCTGGCCCAGCACTTCTACGAGGGAACGACTTAAATTGATGATTCTGTAAAAATTGCTCATCCCATTTGCCGCACCAGCAATTCCATTTTCACCACTAGATGAACTTTTTACAGTTTCCAGGCCGAGACTTCAAACTATAGTTCCACACTGGGTCGAGCCTTAATATCCAGAATACGTGATATGAAACTTTTTGAAATATATTGTTTCGGTGCCATTAATATTAAACACTTAAAAGTCCATATTTCAAAATGTTGAGAGCAAATGGAAGCATAATGGGTGACTCAGTTTCTTAATTGATGACGAAGAGGAAAATTATATCAAGATTTTACGCGTGTTTAATGTTACAGTATAAAAGTAAAAATAAAATTTAATCAGATTGGTGGGAAAATTTACTTTGGTATAAAAATATATAAAATCCTATTCCTATTAAGTTTACGAGTCTACATATGATTTTTAACACTTTATGGACCAGCAAATTCAATTTTGCAGATGAATAATGTGCATTTTAGATTTCTAGAACGTTGAAATTTTATCTCTTCAATTACAAATTTCTCACCCTATTTCTCTTGCATTCTCATCGTTTATTTTTATCTAAATTCTCGTTTGGTTTTGCGAATATTAAGTTCATGGGAACGAACGCTTTGCTTGGATCTCCATTTATAGAAGCTAACATCCGGCTTAAATTCGCTGGACTGAAAACTGTAAAAATACTATAACAAGAGAGCATTATTCGCGAAGAAAGTCCTTTGCCAATTTTGTCCTGTCTCCTTTCTTTAAACGTAAATCATAAGTCCATTTTTCCAAATGATCGAGTCCAAATACTCTATTGGGAAATTTGCTTCAGAAATGTAGGAAGGACATTCTGTAAATTTAATGATGGACTTTAAAGGATTTTTCTTCTACAATTACGATTTATAACTCCACGACCCTAATATCTATTATATTTATATTTCTAGATATTTATATATTTATATTTCTAGATATTTATATCTATTATATTTATATTTCTAAATATTTATATATTTATATTTATATTTCTAGATATTTATATCTATTATGTTTATATTTCTAGATATTTATATATTTATGTTTATATATCTAGATATTTATATATTTATATTTCTAGATATTTATATCTATTATATTTATATTTCTAAATATTTATATATTTATATTTATATTTGTAGATATTTATATATTTATATTTCTAGATATTTCTATATTTATATTTATATTTCTAGATAATTATATCTATTATATTTATATTTCTAGATATTTATATATTTATGTTTATATTTCTAGATATTTATATCTATTATATTTATATTTCTAAATATTTATATATTTATACTTATATTTCTAGATATTTCTATATTTATATTTATATTTCTAGATATTTATATCTATTATATTTATATTTCTAGATATTTATATATTTATATTTCTAGATATTTATATCTATTATATTTATATTTCTAAATATTTATATATTTATATTTATATTTCTAGATATTCATATATTTACATTTAAATTCCTACATATTTATATATTTATATTGAAAATGTACATTTATATTTAATTATTAATAATAATGTATTTTCATTATTTTACAATCCATCAATAGTTTTCATATAAACTTCCAGAGTTTCGAATGATAAAAGGTCCAAACTTCAGTATAAATCGTGATTTAAAGGGAAAAGCTTTTAAAGCTTCATGTTATTTTCAAATTCTATCGTTAATCACACCCCAGCTTCCAGTTTTTAAATTTATTCAATAGCAATGTTTGTTCGTGAATTGCCGAGAATTATGAGAAATTTTCCAGCTAAAAATTAAATTGTTTAAAATAACCAAATGCAGTAATAATTCAGATTATTATTGCAGTTATTCCTTTTTATTAATTCACTTAAAAAATCAATAACTAATTGTACTGATTTTTAATTAAAATAAAAAATTTTTCCTCTTGGTATTTTATGTTAATAATTTATGTAATTAATACTAAGAACTAAAAACATGAGATACGACACAAAGGATAATAAAATAGATTTTCTGGTTTCCTTTTTGCTTTTTTTCAATATTCAGAATGCAGTAATAATTCAGATTATCACTGCAGTTATTCCTTTTTATTAATTCACTTAAAAAATCAATAACTAATTGTACTGATTTTTAATTAAAATAAAAGATTTTTCCTCTTGGTATTTTATGTTAATAATTTATGTAATTAATACTAAGAACTAAAAACATGAGATACGACACAAAGGATAATAAAATAGATTTTCTGGTTTCCTTTTTGCTTTTTTTTTTAATATTCAGAATGCAGTCTTCAGGGTTCGTTAACTTTTGAGTTTGCAATTGTCTTCTTTTTCAACTGCACAACGATTGCCATTTGAATACTAAGCCATTTGCTTGGAAATGTAATGGTTGTAGTACACGAAACTCTTTTGTTTCGAGGATCTTTCAAAGACAATATTTCTCTCGAAGAAACATTACCTTATGCATTGAAGTAAAAAGTTTACTTTTATTTATGAATAAAAAATTAATTTCTGTTACATAAGAAAAAAGTTACTTTTAAACAGTTTTTGTAATTATAACATTATAAACAATTTTGTTTTATTAACTTTTCTTTATTTAATAAAGTTATTTTGCTTAGCTGCCAAGATGATACATTACTTTGCATGATAGGGAAACGAAGGGTGGTTGAAATATCGATTTGCACCCCCTACGTCTGAGAACCAGACACACTGATCCCATTTACTTAATGTACGATTCGCATGCTTTGTAATAAGCAACTAAACCGGTAAATCACCTTTGACTTGAATAATTTCTCAGTCTACGTTTCCTTTTTTCAAATAAACATTATTTTTTGCTATGTTATGTAAATCAAAGAAAATTTCCGTAATTTGCTTCACAAAAGTAACTTAATCTTCGCTAAAATATACCCTTGGGTAACATAAACAAAGGAAACTTTTAGTATGGTTTCTATGTAGTTTTGAAATCAGATTAAATTTCCAATTCTCATAAGTTTTATTTCTTATCTTGTTTATTTATTATTCTCAATATTTATTGAAAAGAATTTATTTCATTTTTATAATGACTGAAATATTTATCTCGAACATTTCGTGTAATTATGATGGTTCGATTGAACGTAAAATTGTAGAATCTCGTTAATTGTGCGTTTCGGATTGAAATTAATAGCGCAGAACGAATCGATTTTGAGCTCAGCTAATGTCAAGTCACAGCGTGAGCGACATCTCGTTAAGATCTCGAGTTTCTTTGAAAGAATAGAAGAATTGAGTGCCGGATTATCCGGAGGATTGTCACTAGTGATTAATAGGAAAAGAGGAATCAAAATGAAGCACGTGGTTTAAATCGAATTTTAATGCACATTAGACGCCTGAAAGCTTATTTAAATTTTCAAATTAAAGGTCAACATTCCTCAAAATTGAATCATTCATTTAAAAAATTAACATTATTATTTTTGTATAACCACATTTAATTTTTTATAACAATTTTTTTGTATAACCAAATTTTATTTTTTATAACAAAATTTTTGTTGCATATCAAAATTTAATTCTGTATAACAAAATCTAATTTTGTTCTACAAAATTTAACTTTGTTCTACAAAATTTAACTTTGTTCTACAAAATTTAACTTTGTTCTACAAAATTTAATTTTGATCTACAAAATAACATTTGTAACATTAAATTTATATATTTGCGAATTATTTTCATTCGAGTGAAAATATATTTTTACTTTTTTTCCCCTGCAGGATGTATGATAAATGGCATGGGATTTGGAAGATAAAAATTGTCGCTTTGACTAGGAGATGTGAGTGAATAAATCGATTTTACACGTTTTTAAGAGAAGTATTTTTAGAAAAATTGTTTCGCATTGGAAAGCAGGAAATTTTTTGTGGTCATGTGGTCATACATGCAGGTTTGGGGAGCATAAAGCCTCGACGTAAGCCTATTAACACGCAAGATTTATTCTCATCCCGCAACACGGTACATTTGCACCTGTATACATATTTGCAATTTGTCGTTGATGTTCACGTATCAGAATTCAAAAAATGTTCTACTTAATAATTTTTTCATTCTCAATAATGCACACTAATATAAATTACGAAAAAATTGGCGACATTAATATAATTTAAATATAAATTTGAATTTAATATAAATTTAATATGAATTTAATATAAATTTAATATAAATTTAATATAAATATAAATTTAATATAAATTTAATATAAATATAAATTTAATATAAATTTAATATAAATATAAATTTAATATAAAAATATAAATATAAATTTAATATAAATTACGAAAAAAGTCTAAAAAATATAAATATTCAACAGACAAATGTAAAAATTTTTGAAAAATTGATAATAAATTCTAGAAATGTAATTTAGTATATAAGTTATAGGAGCAACTCATCAGGAATATGGTTGTCAGTTGCTATTTATTGAATGAGGAGAGAAAAATACTGAGAATAAGTAAAATCGACTGAAATATGTTCAGGAAGATCATAAGTGGCAACTTCAGGTTTTAGACATTTAGAAACGCCTGTTTCTAGGATGAGCATAAAATATTTATGAAATATTCTGCATTTTAAAGTTTAAACTACACGACCTTTTTCTTGCTTCAAAATTTTCTTCAGTTCTGTTATTATTTGTGAGAATTTACACGCACACTGACTATAGAATGTAGATAAACATACAGGAGAAAAGTGTTAAACTTTTCTGAAAAAGAAATTCTAAAAAAATCTGTATGTACATATTTCTCAATGATGAATAATTTCCAACACATAGGTAATAAACAGAAATATTTCCTAACAAAAATAAGTCAAAATTCAGATTTTTTCTTTTAAAACAGAATGATTTTTTTAGTATCAAGGGATTTATTTCCGGCTGACAAAGGCGGTTTCTTTAAGACGGGAGGATGTGCCGAAATGGAATATACGTGAGTAACGGAGGCAACACAGATGTTTTCGTTTAGATTTCGCCCGTCGGAAGGGAGCTTATGGCTTATAGCCCCATATCGTGGAGCACGTTGAGTTTAAAACTTCACCGAGGAAAATCGAAGAGAGGTTTCTCTCGAAAGACAAACTGCATGTCTACATTTTCTGATTTGTAAACTTTCCTCGGTACACGCTATTCCATATAACCTGAGTGTTATTTATGGGAGTCTCGTGATGTACTCTATTTTACTTAGCATATATCATGCGAAATAGATACTTTTCTCTCAAAATGTGAAGTAAAAAGTACCTTATTTCTTACTTTGTAGTTCCTTCATATCACTTTTTTTTTCGAAGCTTCTACGCTCAGAATAAAAGAGAGATCATTTTTGTTGCAGAGCCTTTTTGAACACAGAAAATTCCTGGATATCATTTTATTCTGCAAAATGAGCAAAATGAGAAATCAAAAAACAAAAGACTGTGACAATAGAATAATGATCCACTTTCAATCAAAATATTTAATATCTGCAGCAATATTTAATAGCTGCAGATTAAAATAATGTCGCACGATTTACTGTAAACTATAGGGAAAACTACAGGAATAAACTATCGCGAAAAATTTCCGGATCACAATAAACATTTGCCGTTCAAAGTGAACTTTTCTCCTCACTGTGCGCTGAAAAAAAATGTTCTTAATCTTTATTCATTATTTCTGGTTCAAATTTTTTAATTCTTATTTCCTTTCGCATATCGGATACCGAGTACTCACTCTAGTTTCTAGTTGCAAGTCACTGGTACACGGTCAGCAGAAAGTAGTTACTTAATACGTTTCAAGGCGGGATTAGGTGTCGCATTTCAGGACTTAATGTCGACCCAGACTTTGGAGCATCTGCTCCAAAACTTCTCTTTTTCTCCCGCATTCTCTTTCTCCCTTCTATAGTTTTCACAGCATTCACTCCCTTTTTTTCAATCTGACAATTCAGGGACATTTCACACATGGTTCTATTCATTTTGTTCGATTCGAGATTGGTTCCTCGCAAAATGATTCAACTTTACATGAAAACGTGATTATTCAATATCCATGAAAAAATTAATTCAATCTTGTTTTATCATCTATTTTCGATTATTTATCATCAATATTACAAAAATAACGTAAAGAAGAAACATAATTTTAAGATGAACCAAATTATGTTCAAAACGACATAAACAAAAAAGGGTTTGCATCCTAGAAGCTTGATTTTGTTCAGAATGAACCGCAAACTGATTCAACATGATTCAAAATCGGATTCATTTTGAACAAAATCACACATTTAATTTGAAAAAATCACATTTAATTCAATCTTGTTTCATAATCTATTTTTGATTATTTATCATCAATAATACAAAAATAACATAGAGAAGAAACATAATTTTAAGATGAACCACCTTCTACTCAAAATGATCATAGAAGCTTGATTTAACACATTTAATTTGAACAAAACGACATTTAATTAAATCTTTTTTAATCATCTATTTCTGATTATCATATCCATTATCCAAATTACTACAAGAATAACATAGAGAAGAAACAATTTCAAGATAAACCAAAATAAGTTCAAAATGATCTGCACAAAAAAGGGTTTGCATCATAGAAGCTTGATTTTGGACAAAATGAACAGCAAACTGATTCAACATGATTCAAAATGATTCATTTTTAACGAAACCGCATATTTAATAACAAAACCACATTTAATTCAATCTTGTTTCATCATCTATTATTGATTATTCATCACCAATATCACCAAAAAAATAGAGAAGAAGCATAATTTTAAGATGAACCAAATTCTAGTCAAAATGATCATAGAAGCTTGATTTCACACATTTAATGTGAACAAAACCGCATTTAATTAAATCTTGTTTTATCATCTATTTCAGATTATTATCATATCCATTTTCCATATCACAATAATAACATAGAGAAGAAACAATATCAAGATGAACTAAATTAAGTTCAAAATGACCCTATTTCTGATTCATTAATATTACAAGAATAACACAGAAGAAACATAATTTCAAGATGAATCAAATTATGTTCAAAACGATCTGCACAAAAGAGGGTTTGCATCAAAGAAGCTTGATTTTGTTCAAAATGAACCGCAAACTGGTTCAACATGATTCAAAATCGGATTCATTTTGATTAAAACCAAGAATTTCATTTGAACAAAACCACATTTAATTCAATCTTGCTTTATCATCTACTTCCGATTATTTATAATCAATATTACAAAAATAACATAGAAGAGAAGAATTTCAGGATAAACCAAGTTCTATTCAAAATGATCTGCAAGAAAAGGGTTTACATTATAGAAACTTGATTTAACACATTTAATTTGAACAAAACCACATTTAATTCAAGCTTGATTTAACACATTTAATTTGAACCAAACCACGTTTAATTGAAGCTTGGTGTAAAAAATTTAATTTGAAAAATCCACATTTAATTCAATCTTGTTTTTTCATCTATTTCTGATTATCATCAATATTACAAGAATAACATAGAGAAGAAACATAATTTCAAGATGAATCAAATTATGTTCAAAACGATCTGTACAAAAGAGGGTTTGCATTAAAGAAGCTTGATTTTGTTCAAAATGAACCGCAAACTGGTTCAACATGATTCAAAATCGGATTCATTTTGATTAAAACCAAGCATTTCATTTGAACAAAACCACATTTAATTCAATCTTGCTTTATCATCTACTTCCGATTATTAATAATCAATATTACAAAAATAACATAGAGGAGAAGAATTTCAGGATAAACCAAGTTCTGTTTAAAATGATCTGCAAGAAAAGGGTTTACATTATAGAAGCTTGATTTAACACATTCAATTTGAACAAAACCACATTTAATTCAAGTTTGATTTAACACATTTAATTTGAACAAAACCACGTTTAATTGAAGCTTGATGTAAAACATTTAATTTGAAAAATCCACATTTAATTCAATCTTGTTTTTTCATCTATTTCTGATTATCATCAATATTACAAGAATAACATAGAGAAGAAACATAATTTTAAGATGAACCACCTTCTGCTCAAAATGATCATAGAAGCTTGATTTAACACATTTAATTTGAACAAAGCCGCATTTAAACCAATCTCGTGTTACCATCTATTTCATATTATCATAAAGATTAAAAGAATAACATAGAGAAGAAACATAATATCAAGTTGAACCAAAGTTCAAAATAATCTGCATAAAAGGGGGCTTGCATTATAGCAGCTTGATTTTTTTTCAAAATGAACCGCAAACTAGTAGAATATGATTCAAAATCATATTAATTTCTAACAAAACCACGCATTTAATTTGAACAAAAGCACACTTAACTCAATCGTGTTTCAGCATCTATTTGTGATTATTTATCATCAATATTAAAAGAATAACAAAGAAGAAGCATATTTTCAAGATGAACCAAATAAAGTTCAAAATGATTTCCACAAAAAACGGAGCTTGATTTAACGCAAACCAACATTTAATTCATTAATTCATTGTCTTATCATATATTTCGGATTATTTATAATCAATATTACAAAAATAACAGAGAAGAATAATTCCAAGATGAACCAAATTCTGTTCACAATAATCTGCACAAAAAAAAGTTTACATCATAGAGACTTGACTCAACACATTTAATTTTAACAAATCCAAATTTAATTTCATCCTTTTTTATCATCTATTTCTGATTATTCATCATCAATATTACAAAACTAACGTAGAGAAGAAACATAATTTCAAGTTGAACCAAATTCAGTTTAAAATGATCTGCATAAAAAGGGGCTTTTAATATAGAAGCTTGATTTTTTTCAAAATGAACCGCAAACTGGTTCAACATGATTCAAAATCAGATTTATTTTAAAAGAAATCACTCATTTGATTTGAACAAATCCAAATTTAATTTAATCTAAATTCAGCATCTATTTGTGATCATTTATCATCGATATTACAAAAATAACATAGAGAAGAAACATAATTTCAAGTTGAACCAAATTCAGTTCAAAATAATCTGCATAAAAAGGGGCTTTCATTGTAGAAAGCTTGATTTTTTTCAAAATGAACCGCAAACTGATTCAATATGATAAAAAATCGGATTTATTTTAAAAGAAGCCACTCATTTGATTTGAACAAATCGAAATTTAATTTAATCTTGTTTCATTATTTATTTCTGATTATTTATCATCAATATTGCAAAAATAACATAGAGAAGAAACATAATTTCAAGATAAACCAAATAAAGTTCAAAATGATTTTCACAAAAAAGGGAGCTTGATTTAACGCAAACCAACGTTTAATTCAACCTTGTCTCATCATTTATTTCCGATTATTTATAATCAATATTACAAAAATAACATAGAGAAGAGTAATTCCAAGATGAACAAAATTCTATTCAAAATAATCTACACAAAAAAGGGTTTACGTCATAGAGGCTTGATTCAACACATCTAATTTGAACAAATCCAAATTTAATTTAATCTTGTTTCATCATCTATTTCTGATTATTTCTCATCAATATTACAAAACTAATATAGAGAAGAAACATAATTTTAAGATGAATCAAATTCTGTTCAAAATGAAAAGAAAAGGGTTATATTATAGAAGTTTGATTTAACATATTTAATTTCAAAAACACCACATTTAATTCAATCTTTAGTTTATCATTTATTTCTGATTATCACCAATATTAAAAGAATAACATAGAAAAGAAAC
This sequence comes from Euceroptres primus, assembly GCA_037177015.1. Taxonomy (NCBI): domain Eukaryota; kingdom Metazoa; phylum Arthropoda; class Insecta; order Hymenoptera; family Figitidae; genus Euceroptres; species Euceroptres primus. Next base: position 382 of record JBAGKK010275214.1, on the reverse strand, counting down.
ATAATTTCAAGTTGAACCAAATTAAGTTCAAAATAATCTGCATAAAAGGTAGCTTGCATTATAGAAGCTTGATTTTGTTCAAAATGAACCGCAAACTGGTTCATCATGATACAAAATCGGATTTATTTTAAAAGAAATCACTCATTTGATTTGAATAAATCCAAATTAAATTTAATCTTGATTCTTCATCTATTTCTGATTATTTATTATCAATATTACAATAATAACATAGAGAAGAAACATAATTTCAAGTTGAACCAAATTAAGTTCAAAATAATCTGCATAAAAGGGGGCTTGCATTATGGAAGCTTGATTTTGTTCAAAATGAACCGCAAACTGGTTCAACATGATTCAAAATCGGATTTATTTTGAAAGAAACCAG
>JBAGKK010275111.1:0-20631 GCA_037177015.1 Euceroptres primus | reverse complement strand
TACGCGTGCCAAACTTATCTTTAATCACAGACTGAAGTGATAAATATTAATCGAAAGTACATATTTTAAAACTTTAGCAACACGTAAAATAGATATTTTTTAAATTATGCAGTCAGAATCCCAAGTACATAGTTGTTTAAATGCTTTTAAAATCTGAAGAACAAAAAAAATAAAATATAAGTATAACCCTGATTTTAAATAAAATTCCCGGGTTTTTCCAGGTTTTTCCCCGGCAAAATAAAATTCCCGGGGTTTTCCCGGCTTTTTCCCGGTAAAATAAAATTCCTGGGTTTTTAGCGATTTCCCGGCCCGCTAGACACCCTGATGACGTCAAAAAGTCCTAAAAGCATTTGAAATAAATTTACCTTTAATTATTGCAAAAAACAATGATTTGAACACATTTTTTAAAATTTTACTTCTGCCAAAAGTGCCCTTCGTATGGAGAATCACCTATATCTGTTAATTTACTAACCATCTGTTAGATTAACAGAAATTTCTGTAAATGAATCAATCTCTTCAAAAGTACACTTTTACCCTCCGAAAACTGAAGAAAGAAAGAATTATTTGCTCTCTTCCTTCAGTATATTTAAATTACTTTTAAAAGCATTACCCGTTTGTTATTTTATTCTTAAATTGATTTTTGTGTAATGCACTAAAAATATTTTGAGTTGACTTTTACAAAGCTATTTTAATCCTCAGAAAGTCAAATAAAAATATTTTTAGTTGATTACACAAAAATCAATTTAAGAATAAAATAACAAACAGGTAATGCTTTTAAAAATAATTTAAAAGATTACTATTGGAACTAAAAATCTGAATGAAAGTTTTCTTTTAAAAGGGCGTTTTATCAACAAAGAAAAAAGCTGTGGAAAAAACTGACAAGGCAAAATAAAGTTCATGTCATTTACCATGGGCTCGTCCGTATTCTTCTGGAACTGAACAAGTCTGACACGAGTGACATTCTCGAGGTCTAGGTCACCGTTTTGCCCTTCGAGGTCGTCACTGCCGTTCAGGTACGGGAGAAGAGGTGGTGGAGTGACCCTCGTTGCTTCCTCTCCATACACATCGTGGCCAGCCACGTCATGCGCTTGAAGTAGCGCCTGTAACAAAATAGAACCGAAAATAAATTGAGATACACATATTGAACATTTTCACTAGCATGAAACAAAGATAGGTCCTACATTATATGCGAATAAGTTTGTCGAATAATCGATCGCCGGAAAGGATCATTTTTCACGATTCAATGATCTGTATGGCTTTTCCGCACGCGCTAATGAATTTCGAAAATATCAGCTCTTTCCTGGGATATTGGCATTCATGGAACTTTCGTGCTTTCATCTGCACGCATTATTTTATTTATCTAGTTTAAATTTCAAATTTCAGAATTGAAAAGCAAGGAGTGTATCAACACCAATTTCAGAATGAAGTAAAACTATGTATGATTATTTAATTAATTTAAAGTCACGTGCTATCAGACAAAAGCTCTATTATATAATCAGCATTTTAAAGAAATTTAGCTATTTTTTAAAAGCTAATTGGAATTTTTACTAGAGAGATAAATTCTTTAAGAAATAAGATTTTTTCCATTTAAAGTTTATATCACTAAATTGCATCAACATTTTGTAGTAAAGATCGATTGATAAATGTCAGTGAGAATGAAAAGGTGAAAAGAGATGATGTAGTTTAGCGACTTTACACTGGGATCTTCGTAAAGCTTCAGACGATTGAATACAAGATTTATACCAGCGTAATTTATTATTTAAGACCTCGAGCACCGCTGAAAAGTACCTCGTTCTTCAGGGCATAGAATCTCAGTATGCATTAAGATAGCTCAGATAGCTTTAAACATTTTTGAGGTGACGTCGATTGACGACTTTTCCTGTACATTCTTGCATAAATTTCCTCAAGATAAGCTTTTTCGTCAATTTCGAAGTGAAAAATTATATGCTTGTATATTCAGGGTGATCACAAAATTTCATTTTCTAAATCCCTGACCAATTTTTCATTTTCCCTGGCCACTTTTCAAGTTAAGAATTTAAATCTTTTACTTTTTCGATAACAAGTTTTTTATTTCCGGAATATAAAAAAGCAGAATTCAGATATTCTTTGTTTCGTTTAAATTTCCTCCTGTAGGAAATCTCTGACTTTTATTTAATTCGATTAAATTTGCTTAAATGATTATCCATTTTGTTGTACTTTTCTCTTCGACAAATTCTCAATTCTGAATATTTACGATAGTCATTCTGATAGGTTCATTAACTCTCGTAAGGCGAGGAGTAACTCAATTTATGGATTCACCGACTGGATTTGAATCTGAATATATGGCACGACATCGGAAGGAAAGTGGTCTGCTAGGGCTATAACAGAAAGACAAATATTAACTGTCCTAAGTAATTGCTGGGCCAAACTTTGCTAAAAGCTACTAAATTTCAAACATCTGCTTCATATTTGTCTAAACAATTCTCAGTCCGATTTGAGATTTCTCAATTAGTCTATATTCGAACTTTCAGAACAGTAAAAAATGTCTAAAATTTTAAATTCTACCATTTTAAACCGTAAGTTCAAAAGCTTTCAATTCTTTAAGTTTTTAGAATTTTGTGAATGCTATAAATATGAAGTGAAACTTTAATTTTTTTTTATTGATTTCTTGCAATTTCATAACCCATCTTGTTCAACACTGAAATCTTTGTATTCCATTTAGTTATATAACAAAAAGTTTTGTAAATTGAAATATGGAAATTACTAAAATCTTCAAATAACATAATTCTTTTCAAATTCTATAGACAAGAAAACTGAGAAGTTTTTATTCAATTGAACAAGGAAATAAATTTAACTTTTTAGACAAAAATATCTCTGCAATGAAAATAAATTACATGCGAGTATTCACATTTCTAGTAACTTTACTTTTAGTCTCCTTTTGTATTTTTTATAAACTCTTGATACGTCGTCAGGGAAGGGAGTTCAGACAAGTTACGAACAATAGTTGGATACGACAGAGCACACTAAAGGCACTTGGAGAAATGGAGGATAATTCGTTGGAAGCTTGCCAGTGTCTGAAGGGCTTACTTGTACATCAAAAGGACCAAGAAGTGTCACGAACGAGAACCAAACCAATCGAAAATGTCTTTCGAATAATACATGACTACTTTAGATGAAATTGAATCGAAATGTAAAAAAATTAAAGATATTTCGTAGAGATCTCTCTGAAAAAATGAACATCTGACAAATATTGGATTAATTTGACAATATTGATCGAAATGAAGTTGTCCTTACTTCAAAAGATTGTCTTGAAAAACTCAATTACTGTGATTCATTGATTTTTGCCAATAATAGTTATACAATCGAGGCACTCGATACCAGGGAACCGGCACGCCTGGATTTTTCTCGGAAAAAATTCCAGTAATGATAGTCTTGACTGCAATTTTGAATCTTGCAGGCAATTTTGAAGGTATGAATGTTAGCGACGCATTCACACTAACTTTTTGCTACATATAGGGGTATTGAAATGCGGCCAAACACATCACCTGTATCATATCGATAGCCAGCACTCTCATTTCCGTTAGCACCTTCGCTTCCTTTGGTTCTATTCCCATCTAATATAAATGTAAATTTTCTATAAAGACATTAAAGAAAATAAAAAAGGGAGCCTAGTTCTAAAAATATCACCATGATATTAAAGATATTAACCTTTCCTTAAGTGCTAAGGGTCGTTGACAAGTCCTTCAATCAATTTTCTATAAATATTGGAAGAGAGAATAATTGCAAAATTTTCTAAATGGTAAAAACAGTAAATATCATTTAATATACAATTGTTCCACGGAAAATGGTATAAAATATTTGAAACATATTAAAACTTTTATCTCATTTTCAGAGAAAAATTTATCACTTGCGAAACGTGTTGTTGATTACGCTGGTCTATGCATTAATTAATTACAATCATCGGTAAGTAAACAAGACTTTCGTTAAGCGCAATTTTTACTAAAGTTTGAGAGGTGCAGTAAACTTTTGTGTATCAGGGTTTACTGACTGTATCTTGCCATAAAATTTGCTCACAAAGGTAATTAAAAGCATGGAAAATTCTGATTCTTTTAATTTTTATTTTGAACTGAAAGAAAGGGATGAAGAAAATATGAAAAGAAAATGAAATTTTATATAAGTAAGTTTTTCAAGTTGAAGATAAACCGACTTTTATACTATTTGTTTCCCTAATGAGAGTATTTTAGGTGAGTTAGTGGGTCACAATATCTTTGTAATTAATGACTGCCGCATCAACGCTATTTAGGTAATTAAGAACAGTAACGTCAACGGATCCCAGCCGGTAGATGATCTCGCTTCGCAACATTAGATAAATGAGAAATAATGTTTATCCTTAATGAAGTAAATCTCATGAAGCAGCGAATTTCTACGAACATAATTATGACATCCACAGTCATTTTCAACATTTTTTTTAAAAGCGAATTTATTGGAAACTTGTTTACTTTTTTATGAGACGTTTAGATTTCCCAGGTTTCCAAATTTCTGGATTGAAGAATTTTGTATATTTAAATTTATAGGTAGTAAATCCCTCTATAGATCTAAACAATGAAAATAAAAGCATTATTTCTGTTCAGTAACCTCTTTCTGTCAAAAGCACATAAAATATTCTTTCTGTAATGAAGTACATACTTTTACGAAAAAAAAGATGGGTAAAAAATTTCAGGAAGTTGCTTTCATGGTGCAGAAAGACTGTCATACCTAGGGAATGTTCAGTGCACGAAAATTTGGCTCACTGGTTGGAAATTGTAGATGTTGCTTACGACTGTTTCGAACATATACTTTCAAGCACCAGAAAAGGATTCTAAAGGGAATGAGTATCCAGCATTCAATAAAATTATCATACGGGCCATTCACGTTAAACCATGCGAAAAAGTATGCTATTTCCATATTCCTGGATTTAGATAATGGGCTGAAGAGGTAGCTACTTCAGAGAAGAAAACTTATAGTCCGAAAGAATAACAGACCTTAAAAAAATAAAAATTATAACGCAGAAAAAGAAAGGATAAAGTTTATCCCGATTTCGGGGTGAAAATTATCTGGAACAAATTTTACCCTTAGTTTTTTTGTGTAACACTCTTTTCGACTCTTTGAAATAAATCCAAGGTTAATAATTGTTTACAATTGTAACTGGGAAATTAAAATCGAGCATTTAAAGATTCAACTTTTTTCAACAATATGATGATAAAACATCAACGAAAAGAACAGTAATTTCATCGATAATGTATATGCGACATCAATTACTTATTTATTCACGAACGTTTGTAACCAGCAGTAATTAATACAAATTGCCATTCTTTTATTTTGGGAACTGTTTTGCTCTTCAAATCGATTAATCTGTACAGTACACTGATAATAAATTGAATGAGGAATTAATTATTCTTATTCCGTTTTACATGTAGTGAATCAAACATTTACTTTATATTAGTTGGGCTTTGTTCCTTTTGTCCATTAAATTGTACAGACATAATATTTAAATATAAAAAAGTGAAATATTGTATATAATGCGTGATTTATAATAATTATATGACATAATTCACAAGTTAAAATTTTAAATAAAATGCGTAGAGTATTGAGAGTAAAAAAATGCAAGAATCATTTAATTCATTGAGGTCAAACTATATTACAATTTATTCACGTGTTTGAAATTAGGAATATCTATTAAAAAAATTAGTGAAGAGGAAAAATCTTCATAAACTGTTTCCAAGTTGACTTTATACACCAATGTGTATTTAGACTACAGGTAGAGAATTTACTTTTATTTAGTTTATTTTAGTTTATTTACATAAGGTCCGCTCAAACAAGCAGTAAACTTCTTGTTACTCACTCTTTTAATAAGTTGACCAATTAGGCTGAAGTTTACATGCAATTATCACACAAAAAGCACTGATAAAATTCTTTGTCTTAGGCTATTAAAAAAATCGACCACGTTATGATTTATATCATAATACTAACTCTTTAAATCTGAATCAGTCAAAGTTTCCACTGATTTCATTCAGTCACCGATCTCTAGTTAATTTTGGCTGGATTTCAGTCAGTTTTATTAAAATTCAGTCAAAATTCACTGATGAATTAGCTATAAATGGGCCACTGAATGAAATCAGTGAAAATTTTGACTGATTCAAATTTAGAGAGAAGGTAAGCAAACTAGCAATAAGAATATATTAAAAGGAGTTCTGCAGTGAAGAAATTAATATGATGCTATTAATTATAACGATATTATTTTGAAATTGTATCCAATTTTTTATACAATTAAATATTAAAGATATTAAATAATATAAACACCAAAAAACGTATAAATGTAAACCTTCATCGGTTCATCGTTTTTCTCTATAAATATTAGAAATTAGAATAGTTATGAAAAACGATTCACATTTTTTGCATTACAATCACAGAGAATGAAGGTTAAAAATGAGAAAGTATAAGTTATAATATTTAATTTAAATTAATTTTAAATTAATTGTCCTTGTCCTTCCGTCTTATCCTTCTTTTGCAGAGAAAATAACACAGACTGTTAGTCTTTTTTTAAAAAAATATTTAGTATGATATTTTGAACTTAAAAAACCTCAAGATACTTGTTCAAAGATCTTACAAAAACTAGGGCTTATTTTATTTTTAAAAGCACGTAACAGGTCTGGTGAATATTATTAAAAAGGTTCTTTTCAAAATAGTTTTTATATTAACATACATATCAACACATATTATATGTGTGTCTAGCGATCAGGCCATTTGAAATACCCGGATTTTTTCCGGTTTTTTCCCGATCAAATTTTTCATTTTCCCGATCAATTTTACATTTTTCATGTACAATAACGTATATATTATATGTATTTTTTTCGTGTGAAAGGTCCAATTAATAAAAACATCTTTCAGCATTGATAGCAAAGTTTCGGACTTTATCAAGTCTAAGATATGTTATTATTAATTGGACCTTTCACACGAAAAAACTAGGGGAATGTCGTCAGGGTCGGACCCCTTTTTTGACCTTTGCCCATAACTTCCGTTTAAGAAAGAGTCTGGGCAATTATAGATCAATGTTAGAAAGGTCTTATGATTACAAAATTTTTTGGTGCATCGTAAATTGATTCGACAAAAAATAAAAAATTTATGGGCATTGAAAAAAAATGCTGTCAAGGTTGGACCTTGCTGTCTAGGTTGGACCATCGCTGAATATTGACGAAATATATGTTCAAATGATTTAAAATGACGAAATATAAAGCCAATTTTTCTTTTTATTTCAATTGTACAAAATTAAAAATTAAAATATAGATCAAAACATCAATCGGACTCGTAATTTTTGCAAATGAAGTAGCTTTTGGTAAGTTTGGCGCATTTCAAATGCACTTCTCTCTTGCATTCAATGCATGCAACGGAGTTATTGTGGTTCAATTGTTGAGGCATCACTTTTAAACATATAATGCAGAAGACTGCATCTTCATTCTCATCCGAAAAGAGCTTTTCCTGCACTTTTTTGGGTGGGCGACCTCCTTTAGCTGGCGTTTTAGTGGCGGACCTCTTTGTGGTTGATGCTGGACATTTTTTAAGCGTCTTCGAAGCGTCTCGCTTTTGTTGCTTCTCGTGCAATGCGTCTAGGCGTGGTATCCGATTATAAATTACTTTGTTAACATTTCGTGTCATCAAAAACTAACGTAGCGTTTTGCTACGTGAGTAGCAAAACGTTTTTCTCTAAACGAGAAAAACGCTTCTCCTCATTAAAAAAAAAAAATTACGGTGGGCCAACCCTGACTACACAAATGGTCCAACCTTGGCGACAAACACCATAACCGCATCGCGTCAGATCACAGCCAAACTGGTCAAAAAATTGAATATTCCCCTTGGTATCTTGTTAAATGTTAACCACATAACACACGTATATGCTTACCTTGACGTTTGCATTTTTTCTCTACAAGTTCTGCGATGGTTTCTACGGATGCTGCAAAACTTTTTCCATTATCGCGAAGAACCTGAGTGCAAAACGCTTTTTACAAACACGCTCCGAAATTTGCAATGCCCCGAAAAGTTCTCTTTCATTGAGAGTAGTTTTGCCACGCTCGCACGTAGATGGCGCAAGTGGTCTTATATAAAAAATTGCAAAGGACCAACCAAGACGACGTCCGACCCTGACGACATTCCCCTACATATAAAATTAACAAAAGATCGAAACTGAGCAATATGAATACAAACGTATATATTATCCTCGATAACTTACAATTTCTCACGAAATAACACATTAGCATTTTTGCCTTATCTTAAAAATTAAATTATACACTTTTTTTTACATTTTTGAAAAAATAAAAATTAATGTTCTCAAAATTTATTTTTTCCTCTTTTCAAATAGCCGTATATAAAGTGAAAATAAGGAGATTTTAGCATTAAATTAAAAAATTTCCGATCTGATATAAAATTCCCGAGGTTTTCCCGGTTAAACCAAATTCTCGAGGTTTTCCCGGTTTTTCCCGATTTCCCGGTTCCCTAGACACCCTGTATATTTAACTTTTAAATAATTTTTATAAAAATTCTGAGTTTCTTCTACATGCGTTCAAGAATCTTCTAATGCTAAATTTCAGAAAATTTTGTAAAAGAATATTTAATAATATCTCCGGGCACTAAGTGAATATTTAGCACGAGAACCTCTTTGTGTTCGGGTTACATATTTAAGATAGCCGAAGGCTATAATGTAATTTGACGCAGCAACATTCTCAAGATTTTTTCCCGTGAAGATAATCACACTTTTATTTTTCGTGCCGAAAAACATAATCTATTTAATGTCGATCAAATAGGAAATCATGTTTCTCGTATAATTGTTAAAGTAAGAATTGTTAAAATTTTCCCTAAATTGAAAAAAAATTTAGGAAAGTAATCAACTTTTGAAGAAAATTAAATAATTCCACTAGACTAGGATCCGACCTAAATTGAGTAATCAGTTTTCACTCGATATTAATCAGAGGGGAACCGTTGTAGTGAAATGAGAAGCTCGGTGAGTATTGAGGGCGAGATGAAGATTAAAGGTCCACGGACAGGTGGACACAGAAATTATGCAAAACCGAGTGCAAAACGAAAGGTGCTTGTTCTAAGAGTCGAAAGACATGAAAGTTATGAGAATGAGTCTCTCGCTTCTTTTTGCCGGAAATGAGAACTTAACTTAATGGCGTGCAATTATAAGGAGAATCAAAAAGAGATGAATGGGGAAGCCACGAAAGTAAGAGGAGACGAAAAAAGGGGATGATCCTGCATTTAAATGCCAGAGCTCTTCATTGTGCCCTGCACCCTGGATCTTCTATTTGATCCAGGAAACTGGCCTCAACTCATTTCAGCATTCAATTGCATAAAAGTTCCTCAATTTCTTCTCGGTTTTCTTGGTCGGAAATCATCGAACTAAAATAATTAGACTTAAACGACTCAGCAGAAGAGGTGATAATTCCGAGTCTTTATTAAATTACTCATTCATTTTTATTGTTTAAAGTTAAAAAAAACATTTATTCGTTTACAATGCTCATATATATATATATATATATGAGCATTGTAAACGAATAAATGTTTTTTTAAACTTTAAACAATAAAAATTTATATATATATATATACTTTGTCAAACTTAATTTTAATAAGATAAATGAATTAAAATTAGTGTATCAAATATAAATTCCAATTTTGCCATAAATGGAAGAGAAAATATTTGTCAGCTACTTGAATCTTAAAGTACCTATCAGATACTGAATTTTCTGTGCTGTCTACCGATTTTAATATCCAACAATAGCTCGTTAGCTGATATAATTGGAAATATTGGCGTGTGATAGAACTAATTGGATGTTTACTTTTCTTTATTTTAGTTGGTTCTTTTATTATCAAGCTTACCATTTTCATTACACTGAACGGAAATACTTTTTACTTTATAGGCAAAAGCTGCGACAAAAGTATTTTTATTTTTAAGATGAGAATGCAAAACCTGGATTATTATTAGTCCAAATTTTGGTATTAAAGCTAATAAAATTGGGACTTATGATTTAGAAGTGGACGACAATGAAATTGATTGGTGATAGTTTGTAAATGTTTTTGAAACAAATTTAAATTGTTCTTAATTAATATTAGTTATTACATAGATTGAAAAATGAATGCAAATGTTTTCAAAACATTATTTGAATTGAATTTCAATCTGAGAGAAGTAAAAGGCGAAATTGTGTGACACAGATTATACAATTGCACTCAATGGACAAATACGAGTGTAGCAATAGAATGTTTGAAGTGTCTGTCTCGACCTCCAATTACAGTTTAATTGGTAATGGACACACATGGAATATATGCATAGAATTCACGAACATTTAATCAAAGAAAAAGCAAGTTACACGTGATATTATATGTGCAGGTGTAAACTATGTATATATTTCATCCATCCAGTTTATTTCTTTAAAAGATACAATATATCTTTTTAAAATTAATTAAACTATCTCACTTTTCAAAATAAAAAAGCTTTTAAAGTCAGATAAAGGAAAAGACTTGAAAGAAATCTTTTGTTTTATTTGTAAGAACTTTGATATCTCTGTATCATACTTGCTTGCACATAAAGTGGACTGAATATTATTTTGATTTATTCTCCAAGAATCAGTGCATTTTTATGTAGTCCTCATACCTGAAGAAAAATTGAAAATCCTTTTACTTTTGAAGATAGCGTAATCTATCTGATAGAGCAGAGCTTCTTTTATGTTCAATTTCAGTCAAGGAGAATTTGAAATTTTATAACAGTACACAATTTCGTGCAAGGCAGTAAAATGAGCCAAGAGAGGTTTTGGACTTTGCCCTTTAGTAGTTATTGGGTTACTCAATTTTATCCTTCTTGAGGACGCGTTCTCCATAGAAGTGTTTGACAATGAAGGAGTCTGATGGTTTCGATAAGATGCACTTTATCGTAATACGTTGTAAGCTGATGTGTTATCGGCAGGCTGAATAAGGCATATTCTCATGAGTTCTTATCTTTTAAAAGAGAACGTCTCCTATTTATATCAGAAAGTTGTATCAGTTATCTCTGATCCGGATATTAGAATGAGACAAAATTGCTTTATCGTGAATCAATTTCGGCATATCAAATATTGACGTTTTCATAAACGATTGTAATTTCTCTAAAACCTTCACTTTTATGAATTCAATTTAAAGATCAATCCTCTCCTAGAATAAAGCTTTTAAATTGGGATGCAAAAGCTCTTCTGATTTCGAAATTTTTCGATCATTCATTGTTTGAAGAGTTTTCAGCAATTTAATCAATTGAATTAGCATGTGTCGAACAGTCGATTGTTACTTTGAAATTCAAGTCATCGACTAATCAAGTAAACGCGACATTCTGCTTAATATTGTTTTCACAATGACCACGTAAAATTTTGTAAAATTTAAAATTTTCTGTGAGCTGGAACAAAAATTTTGAATATCTGCCAAGAAATCTTCACTTTTGAATATAGTTTCTTTATCCGATGGAAACATTAAAAGAAACAGAAGATTAAATTGAAGTTTCTTTTAATAGTGCCTTAGATGAAGTTTAATTTAAAGCTGAATTTAAATTCCAATGTATAAATAAAGTCATTTAACCTCTTACAGAGCTAGTGTGGAGAAAGAAAGGCTTCAGAGAGAAGAGAAAAAATGTAAAACATGTTAATGAATCCCTTGCAGTGTTTCAAATTGTAAGTACTGCTTCTAAAGCGAATGAGATGGCGTAACGTAAAAACAACTGCGTGAATATTAATTAAGTTGAAATAAACAAGCGACAAATAGATACGTAAAAATCCCAGTTTTTTATCAGAAAAGATTTTCTTGCAGATTATTCAAGGAAATAAAGCGTTTTTGAAATTTAATATTTTTCTTGAAAAACAATGCTATTAAAATAGAACGCTTTATTAATTATTAAGTCTAATCTACTTCTGGCAGTTTTATTAAAAAACTTGAGTTGATTTTTAAACAGCTGAATCTGAAAAACTGAAGACATTTTTAAAGACTTAAAGCCAATAAGGTTTGATAACTTTCCCACATGCATGATGCAAGTGGACCATCAAACAAGATAACCATCAAGTTTTGAAAGTACCCATAAAAGAAACATTTTCCTTCCAAAAATAAAATTAAAATTGCAGGATTTAAGAGTTGTTTAAATTTTATGAATACATCCAAGTGTACTGCTTTCTTTTTCACTAAATAATAAGTGTGCATTTTAATTATAAAGTTGCTTTATTTATTATAAAACTTGGCGTGCACTTAGAACAAAAAATTTAGATTGTTGCGAAATTAAATTTGTTATGTTCAAAGCATTCCACGAAACAACAAATATTTTTTATTTTATTTCTAAGATATATCAGAACACCGGATAGCTATACCAACAAGTAAAAGTAAAACAGTTGTGCTAACCCTATTCTAATAACAACGCACATGGTTCAACCAATTATTTTTATTATGTGCGGCGTAAAGTCAAATTTGTTAAAAAAAACAGTTAACAATTTTTCTGCTGAAATATTGCACTGAAGAATATGGTTGGTTGGTCCAACTACTTAATTTGTAAAATATGCCTATGCTATTTTATTAGATGGGATTATTATTTTATTAACTGCTAAAACAAATTCAATAGACACTGCAACTAATAAAATGGTTGTTCCAACTAAAAAAAATAGCAGATGCATACTTTACAATGTGAAAATTTAATTTAAAAAAATTTGGATGAAAAGTTTAAAAATAGAAACTTACATAACACAGCATGATAATTAGGGATGTTTACGGTTCGTGTGGTCCCACTTGTCCCAGACTTCGACTGTAGAAGAACCGGAAGCAAATTTCGAACAACAATCGGGAAAAAAGAAAGGATAATGCTGTAGCGAACATATCGAGATTCAATTAATCGGCCATGCCGATTTAAAAGGTAAATATAATTTTTACAAATTTGCGAAGAAGCATGCCGATTTTGGAAATTGAGAGTGTGGGACAAAAAGCGAGAACCGTACGTAAGGACGGTTAGTCGAATACTGAAAGTGACGCGCTCTGTAGTTGAATCCATGGGGGCTTCAGTCGCCTGCCACTCGACGCTCTCAAGCTTTTTAGGCCTAAATTTAAAACCAAGATCGACTCAGCCTTTCTGAATTCTCTAGCATCTCTTTTGCGGCTTCTCTTTGCCACTCAACATCCTCTTCGACTCTTCTCGCCTACTTCTATTTCTCCTTGTAGCCCAATTAAAGTCTCCCACATCATCCTCCACCTTCGAACAAATTCGTGCAATCGAAAACTTTCAACTTTTCCAAGTGCAAACTCAGCCAGAGGATTTCCGGGGCAATAGTGAACTTCTTTACCACGTTCTGTACCATGTTATCTGGAACTAAAGTTCCAATTTCTAATTTTGATTCGAACGAAAAGTTCACGTTTGGGGTGATAAACGATTTTAGAAATCCTTATTGTGAGTTAGTATCTTTTGGGACTTTTAAGGATTTGATTTTTCGAAGACGTGATCGAAAAATCAATTTCTGTAAACAACCATTAAAAACAGAATCGAGTTTCTGTCATGAAAACAAAATTCCTGAACATGTAAAACTTTTTAGAATTTTCATGAAAGTTGTTTCAAAAAACCTCGATGTAAAATACGAGGAAAATTTGCAGAAGGAGCAAAAGCGATGTCTATACTTAAAAAATCCTTTTTTTTTCGTAAACAAATTTGCATGTAAAACTAAATTCACGCAACTGCAATGTGTACACTAAAGTCAAATTATAGATGCAAATAAATAAAGTGATTGGTTCATTATACATTTTCGATGCAGCAATTCATTATCACTTTTAATGGATTTAATTTTACGAGCGCTCAGTGTCCTAACGCAGATGATTTACATATTTTAATTGGGGATGAAAATTTTAAGTTAAATAATGAAAACAAATTGATATCCAGTTAAAAAGATTACGTAAACACAAGATAAAAGGAAATTAGGAATTCTTGTGTATGAGCACCTCGAAATTTAAATGTGTACGTTGACTTGTACTACTGACTGACAGAAAAGTTCTTGACTACTGAATATCGTTTTGTTTCGTCTTATAGTAAATGTCAAATAATATTTCAATTTAGCAACAGGCATTTTCAAATTTTGTATGTTTTTGTAATCATAAAACATAAATTAAATAAAAATAAATTTAAAAAAGACTATTTCAGTACTTTATTTTAAATAACTGCGGACGATATAGCCCTTGTTAAGAATAATGTGAATATTGTGTAATACAATTATTTGTAAAATAATTTAGCTTTTGAGAATGCATATCCAGGTTGGTTTTAACCAATCTGTTGTGTCTGAAACAATGTACACCATAACTGTACACCATAACTACTGAATATCACAGTATTTCTTACCACGACTTTATAGTCTCAACTAATAAATTAACTTTTCTCAGCTCTAAATTTTCTTGAAAGTCATCGTTTTTGCTGGAATTAATAGCCGGCAATTTTAGAATCTCCTTTTTATTTTTGGTTTAAAGTTCTAGGCCATGAACGCACCATCGATTGTCCGAGTGACATTTCGTGAAACCCTTAAAAGAAACCACTGTACCATTTCCAGGACTATTTTAGTAGAAACCATTTAGTTTTACTGGCACTTTCAAATATAAGACTTGTCGAATAAAAACCCATAAAAAAAGGTTCTCATGATTCAATCTCAGGTATAAGAAATTTGAATAAATTTTTTAGGTCGTAGATCGAAACTCAGAAACGCAAGATTTCTAAGCAATATTGCAAATTTCTGATTTCAAATTTTACTCATCCTGCCATGGTGCTGAAATTCTCTGCCTTTCAACTTTGAATTTTGCCAAGGATTGAAATTTAAAATAAACATTTTGTGAACAATGGAAGTTAACAGTCATATTTTTTATGTAATACTAGGTATAGATCCTAATATATGTTTAAAATATGAATATTAAATAACTAAATATACCTTTCTGAAATAAATAAATAGATATTATATTATTTTGAAGATTAAACGTATTTTTCAATGTTTCCTCTCAACGTATGAGAATTGAATCTTCTATAGAAAGCGATAACATTGACGTCGTTGGAGAAGTTAGTTTTCAATCAATGACATGGACTCGAATTTCCAAAGGGAATCAAAAGCATTTGCTCTAAAAAGCGATTTTCATTGATAAATTATCTTTGGGAACATGTTCTTCAATGAAAGCAGGAATATTACAGAAACTTCTGGGCGACTCTATTCCATGAAGTTTCTCCAAGTGTTTATAAAGTATCTACATAAGAAGAGTAGTAGAAATTATTAAGACAACTTCGTTTCACGTTTCATGTAATGAAGTAGAATTTGTAGCTTTGTATAACAATTAAAAACTAATGAATTTTTTTTACAACATGCCCGAATAAAATAATACCTTCTCTGATGAGAATATAAAAATAGTATTAAGAGCTAGAGTTTTAGCGTTTTCAGTCATTTAATTTTTAAGATAATTAATGTTTTTTAAGAATTCTCATAACAATTAATTACTTGCAAAATTTAAGAGAAAATTTTAAACTATTATAAATATAATAAAAAATGTTCCAATTTTATTAAAAGAGTAGGTATTAATGTCACCGAGTGTGAGTCGGTAAGAGTGCACAGTTGATAACTGCACAGGGTCGTTAGAAGTTTTCCCAGGGGAAATCGATTTTCCTCTGAGAATTGGTAGCTTGTAAATTTTCCCAACAGATGGCACAGCGGATATTATGGCTAATTTTCTCAAAGAGTAGATTTTTTTCAAATTGTTTACTGAAATATTTCAGGTAAAATTGTATCGACTCAGAAAAATATCACTGGAGTTTCAATAAAATTTTAATAAAAAATTTCAGAGAAATACTTCAAGTAGTTCGTTTTGAAGATATTGAAGATTAGTAAAGTTCGCCAATAAAGTATCAAGTATAAGTAAACAATATTTTGTTTAACATAAAGTGACCATTACTTTTGCCTCTACACTGTAAGCAATTCTGTCTCACTAAAAATTTGTAAATTCTTCCCTGGTACAAATTAAAATGTTATCAATAATGATAATATCAACCAGTTTGTGGACACAATTTATTAACAAAATTACTTCCGCATGGTTCACTTAATAGGTACTGCAGGTGTATTACAATTTCCAAGACACTTGGGAAATTACCTGAAATAATGGGATTTCAGTCACAATATCTAATTTAATCTCAAACTTTTACGGGTCATGATATTTTGCGTTGTAGTAACAAATTCGAACTTTAGGTGACATTAATTTTGTCTCAAATGTAAATAAAATAAAAAGGTAACATACACAATAATAAATTGCATTTTCAGAGTGGAAGATGTACAAACGAAGTGTAGAATTAAAACAAAAATTAAATTAAAATTATGTTCCTGAAATTAATTTTATAATATCGAAAAATATCAAAAATAAATAAATAATAATAAATCATTTAATCAATAATTCATATACTCTCAGCAACTCTTTTGGTACAGGTCTTATTTTAAGGCTAAACTTCGACAATTTTATTCCTTCTTCTCCATTTTCTTTTCATTTATTTTCACCGAATTTTTATAAAGTATTTATAATATTTCTACTTCGTTAGAAATATCAAGAATCCTTTTAATTCTTAGTGTCTATTTAATACAATTTTTTCATGTACATCAAATGAAGCAAAATATTAAATTATAAAATTTTTTGAAGCAGAAAATGCAAATGCAAATGCAAAAATACTTTATGGAATCAGCAACTGTTACTCAACTCTGAAGTGAGGAAATGCAAAGTGGATTTACTTGTGGTGATTAAAGAGATGTGGACTTAAAATGTGGAATTTTATCTTCAAAATGAATGTTTGAAATTAAAAACCAATTTGAGAAAAACCTTTTCTGTGAAAAAAATCCTCTTGCACTCCACTGGGAATCGAACCCAGGTCTTTCGATTGCCTTTCGATTGGTTAAAGTGTCTTTCGATTGCCTTTCGATTGGTTAAAGTGCTACTTTAGCACTTCAAACTGTGTAGTAGTGTTATGAAAACACATAGAAATCTCTAAAAAACTACACGCAATATAGAAATTGCACACTTTGTTTTTTCTGTGTTGTAGAGTTATTGACAATAATTTTATTTAATGCACTTTTGATCTTTTATATAATCGTGGTGAAATTGTACGAGCTTCATTGTACCAATAAAGTCGATTTTATCTTCTTATTTCTAAAGATTAAATAATAATTTGGCAACATATTTTATCTAATCAATTCATATACATTAGAACGATGTAAAAATGCCAAAAGTAATCGAATCGTTTGAACTGAGGGGAAAAAATTAATGGGTTGGCATCCAAAAAAAGTAAAAGAAAAAATGTTAATATCGATTAATGTTAATATCTTCTGTTCTCTTCTTTGAATGAAAATTCAAATTTTTCAAACTCCAAAAAAATTATTTTATTGGTTAAAAAATTATAGCAATTTTTTTACATGTACAGTTTTTGCTAATGAACAATAATAAAAAATTAGAAATTCAAAAAAAATTTTTTGCTCAATTTAGAAGTTTTTGAAAATGTGCAAAAACAACATGTTTTTTAGGAATGAGTCATATGCATAAATAAAAAAAGTTGAATATGAGAGTTGAATCTTAGCTTCAGCTTGAACCAAACAAATACGTTGTTATTTTGCTTTTTCGGGGAAAAAAATTTTTCTTGTTGCTTAAAGCGTTCCAAAATCGTGAATTTTACCTTTTTAAAACTTTTTCAAAAAATTTTTGGAAAATTTTTTTTTACAGAGAAGTAAAATAACAGGACGTTTCTTTGGTTCAAGCTAAAGATACTATAGGTTCGTCATATTCAACTTTTTCCAAAATGTGTGTATATAACTCAATATAAAAAAGCATATTTTTGAATATTTTAAAAAAATTCTATATTGAGCGAAATTTTTTTTGAATTTCTAACTTTTTGTTATTGTTCACTAGCAAAAACTGTACATATAAAAAATTTGCTACAATTTTTGAACCAATAGGAATTTTTTAATCTTCAGATTAAAAAACAGAACAGAAGAAAATCTCTGTTCTCTTCCAAAATCTGTATAGCGGTAGTCCCGCACAGTGATTAAGAGACTATCTAATTTGAACTAATAGTCCGACCTCGTTAAGGTGTTGGCACAGTTACTTCTTACACTCGTTACACGTATTAAAGCAAATATCGTACTGGTGTGTTTCTTTAACCATGTCTTTTAGCCAAACTTCGCGGCAACAGCGGTATATTAAATTGCGGCGAACAACTTCTTCATTAGAAGAACTTGGTCACTGAAATGAGGAGCAAACACAAATACAGAATAATATATATAGAAACGAGAATAACCACGACACGTCAAATCTACTTTGCATTTTCTTACTTCAAGTTTAGCAGTAGTAGCTGATTCTGTGACGATTTTATGGCAAAAATAAATACGAACTTCTAATTTAAAATGCAAAAATTTCAGACTCACTTTCATAAACAAATATTTTAATTTAATTTTACGATCTTTTATTTTAATAAAGTACAGTTATATCTTAACTCATATAAACATGTTTTGACTATATAAGTTTTATTACAGCATATCTTCAAGTACAATTTCAAGTTGAGATTTTTTATATTTTACACGGAAATTCTTATCGTTAAATTTTTATCTCAAGTCGAAAAAATGACCTACTTGTTTATATAACGAGTGCATGGGAATTTGCATTTTCCGTATTAAAAAAAAAAGTGCTAACCCAGAGAAGCTTTTGAAGCTGTCGCTTATCGAGCGAGGATTTAGTGCAAAGAATTAGAGTCGAGATTCGTGAAGCGTAGTGCAAAATCCGCTAACCCCGAAAAACTGGCAAAAAATCATTCAAATGTGCTTTTTTATCTCTATCTATGCTACTTTCTACAGCTGAATTTTTTCGCTTGCTCTTGAAATTCCTCAAAAATGTAGCGAACTTCAAAAAACGAATATCAAAGGGAAAAAACTCAACAAACATACACGTCAACTCACAGCAAGGTCATACGTATCCAGCTAGGAAACAAAATTTTTTTAAATAAAAATTTTGTTAAAGTAAACAGCCAGGATTTCGTTAAAGCAACAAAAACTGTTAAACAAAATTATGTTTTTAAGGTAAAAACCTACTTTGGGAATATTCTCCATAAATTGTATTGTATACAAGTTCTTTAAATTGAAATTTGTGTTAATAGATTTTGCATTACATCAAAGTTTCCTAAGAAGATTTGGCTTTAGTTCAAACTTCCTTAAATTTTCGCGCTAACTCCAACGGATGTGTGATCTCAAGGAGGATGTGCTTACTTAAGGAACTTTGAACGAAACTTCAAAATTCAGTTACGACTATACAAAACTAACAATTTATTGTTATTCTTTCAAAAAATTGTATGAAATAGAGATTCCTGAATCTCCCTTTCTTATTATCTAATTTCTATACTTGATGCAATAATTCAATCTTCAATTCGCTTAATTCTTCGTTTTATTAAGTACATGAAAAAATGGTTGATCCTTTTCTTTGAAAGAAACAAATTTTTCTTACCGAATTTTTCACTTAACTCCAACACACTACTGAATTGAATTTATTTTAACCACTATTTTCAACAAGTTTTGATATTCAAATGGGGTTTCCTTTCATATTACGTATTTAGTAGATTCAAGATTTTCTGAGAGAATATTCAATTTGGAAAGTTTCTTGAATTTACACATAAAGAAATTCGTTTGAAAAGGATGGAGGGAGTACTGTGGCGTTATATATGGGAAACGCAGAAACGCTTTAGACGCAGCGGTTAACCGGAAGAATACATAGAAGCTTACAAAGCTACTCAGGCAGCAGCCATCGAAATGACCCAATTTGCGTTTCCAACGAACCGTGATAGCGGCAGGAGAGTGGTTATCATAAGTAGAATTGACCTTGACACGACATTAGGGTATCTCTCTGGTTCCTACTTTGCCCTAATTATTAGCACTAATAAACTTGAGTTGTTTACATTTCCCAATTTTAATCCTGGTTACTGTTGTCTGATGAAGATACGACAGTCATTACATATATATTTCATCATTCATTTAACGAAGTAACGTTCGAATCACAGATTCTACGAAAGTCAATAAATATCTAGTCATTTTTAAAATTTTAATTTTTAAATTATTTCACAGAAAAATAGAAAGTCTCAGAATTTTTAAACTCTACATCTCTAGAAAATATACACACTGCACAAAAAAAGACTACGAAAATTCTGGTTAAATATGCTCTTACTATTTTTTCTGGTTAAAGTAACCAGAAATTCTGGTAAAACAATAAGAATTCTGGTTACTTTAACCAGCAAAAATAGTAAGGGCATATTTAACCCGAATTCTGGTTACCTTAACCAGACATTTTTTGGAGTGTTTGTATTTAATACTTAATATCAAAAAATAGAATTTAATATTTTTACAAAAATATAAAACCTACAATTTCATTGAGTATCATATTTTCATAATTTTACTTCAGCCCCAATCATAACCCTTTTTCCTTAAGGGTATTTGATAGGGGAAACCACCCAACAGTAGATAATGATTATCAGTAGATAATCCTTATGAACTAGAAAACTAGCCAAGAATCTTGATTGGTTCTTTTAGTATATAATTTCGGCAATGA
>JBAGKK010275005.1:0-20632 GCA_037177015.1 Euceroptres primus | reverse complement strand
ATTGTTCAAATTTCGTGCGAATCAAGTGACGAATCGCCGCCAATCCCCACGAAACCATTTTCATTCACTTATTTGTTCATAACAAATTCAATAAATTTTTTAATATTTGCATTGCTATTGGACATCTTTCTTCGATAGTTGCTTTCAGTTTTCTAGATATTTTTGATTGAATCAAAGCATTTCTAAAAAACCGGTATACTTCAAAAGTCAAAATTTTTTTTTCATTTTTGTTATTAAATAAACAAAAACTTAAAAATCGGCCATGACAGTTCGATGCGAAATTTTAGTATCTTTCATTTAAAAGAAAAAGAAGTTAAAATCGGATAATAATTGTCTTCTGAGAATCAAATTGTCCACGGACGTTTTTTTTTGCCCCACTGTGCGACGGAATTCCCGGCGTAGACTACTGCGCCACTATTGTGCACTTTGTTGCTACAGTATTTGCGAAACTCCGCTGAGCTCCGAGCTCAACTTTCTCGTCCCCTTCGACCCCTCACCCATCAAAAAAAATTCCCGCAATCCCTGGATTGGAGGTCCTTAAAATGGCAAGGCCGTGTATGTCCTTATGGAAACAAAAAAGAGGTAAATATCAAAAGTTTTAGACCACAAAATTTTTAATGGAAAATAGTCGCTTTCAAATGAATTCTCGTTGTAGAACAAAATGGCAGTCATGCGGACGACAATCTACGTCTTACATACTCAGGTAAATTATCCAAATAATTTTACATAATGCCTAACGTGTTTAGAACTAGTTATGTTCCCACGACCCGGAGGAATTAACAGGACGCGCCAGAATAATAATTACTTAACGGGCCTTAAAGTCGCGTCGCAATGGCTGGCAGGAGCTTAGTTCCGTTTGAGATTTATGGCATCACAGCTTTCAGAATACATGCTACATAGTCTTTGAGCTTGCACACGCTCGCTTACCACACTCCGTGCAACGCTTGCTAGGTAGCGCTTCTTGAGTTGCGGATTTTATTTCTCTAGTTTCATGGGAAAGCAACACGTTGCCTCGTTTCATATGAAATAGAATATGAAAAAAAAAGTATACGTTCGCTTCAGTAACGTATTTTATTTCGTTCTTTGTACTTGACTGGCAGTGAGGCTTTATACAGTTGCACTGCAAAAACTTTGATATCTAGTGAAATTTAAAAATAAAATAAATCCTTTTTTGATACAAAAACTCGTGTCGAATGCTTTTTTTATTTTTTATAATACTATAAATTATTTTTTTTTAGTATTCTAGTAACTAAATTTTGAGCATGAAATTTATTTTTCAAATAAACCACAGTTTCTCTCACGATGGCTTTTGGTTTTATTGCGCAATTACTGGAGCACTGGCAACAAAATATTTCTGCGGCTTTTCATTGAATAATTCCTAGGATCTCACATTTTAATCGCTGTTTTAGGGTGTGCATCATCAAAATTTATAGGAGGAATTAAATAAACGGAGCTTTGATGATCGCGATGGTTATTCGATATTTAGCGAAAAATGGTTTAAACTTTTCTCAGTACCTCAGATAATCCCAAGGTATCATTTTAATCTGCAGCAAAATGAGAAATCGAAAAACAAAAGACTGTGACAATAGAATAAATGATCCACTTCAGATCAAAATAATATTGCTGCAGATTAAAATAATATCCCACGATTTTTCTGTGGCATTGTTCGACTTGTTACAATTGCTGTATGCAAGTAAAACTGCAGAGTTGGATAAATGGCCTCTTCTATTATAAGCGAGGTCGTACGGGACAGAGACTTTGCTAACGCGTTTAACTAAGCGACTAAGCGAATGTAAATGTATGCAGATTGCCCACCGACAAAAATCTCGCGTTCTCGAGCAGTCTAGTTGCTTTTCGTCCGATCGTAATAATCTGAATCCGAGTCTTGATTCCACCATGACCGACTATAGTGCACCCCAGGGATGACTTAGGCTACTAATGGCACCTGTTCCGAGTCTCTCTCATCCTGTTTTTCTCACAGACGAACGATGACTTCTTAAACTGCTTGAATTACTCTCTTTCTCGTACCTATTCGTCTATCCTTCACCTTTTTTCGCCTCCTCCTGCCACAAATTGTCCTCCCCAAGGAGGACAATTTTCTTTATCTTGATTGAGGGGGATGATGCAGGAGTGAAGGCAAGTTTGATTTTTTTTTTTCTAAATTTTATTTCCGTTCCTAACAAAAGTTACACTCACTTTCTAACAAGAAAAGTTAGAAATTTATTGCAGATTTTTATTCGAAAGTACAATCTTTATTCAGTTGTTGCAATTTTTGGATTTTGATAAAATTATTTAAATTACACACTCTTAGAAATTTCCATGGCAATTTTCAGAGATATGAGACTGAAGCTTTATACAGTTACCGTTCCTGAAATTTCAGTTACAGTTTGGTAAATTTCAGTTAAAATTTGGCAAATTTAAGAAAAATTTAGGTTGAAGCAACTGAAAATTCAGTTACATTTTGGTAATTTTACGATGTTTGCAACTGAAAATTCTAAGATTTGTAACTGAAAGTTCTGAAACTTGTAACTCAAACTGTAACAGAAAAAATTTTATGTTCAGATAACTGAAGCTTTATTTTAGTAAGGATTTTTCGGTGTAAAGAAGGCCCCAAAGAAAGCAACAAATTAAAAATATGTAATTGGCAACGTTTCGGACCTTATATGGTCCCTTTTCAAGCCATCTAAAAGTAATAATTTATTAAAAACAACAACTTTAGTTTAAAAACATAAATACAAAAAAATGATTAAATGAAACCATACATAAATAAAAAAAATTTATCGAGTTATGGAATAACAAAATTTTAGTAAAAAAAACAAGTTCGAAAAAATATATATCTTAAGGAAAACTTGAATTTCTAGTGTATATAATAAATAGTGTATAAGTTTTTTAACAATAAAAAGTCATAAATAAAATGTTTTACCTGAAGAACACATGTTGAGAGACGATGAAAAAGAGCGACATAGGAATTATTATCTTCTTTTAATTATTAAAAAGAAATTCAACAAGGTACCAGGAAAATGCATCAACTCATGAATAAAGATATTCATCATGTATTTAATTAAATACATAATGAAAAAGTCCAGGTCAGGTTGTATATTATTGTTAGCAAAAATTAAAATTAAAATAACTGTGATTTAGAAAGAAAAACAAAAAATATTTTTATTTTTAATTGAAGTCTGTTTCTTGTTTTTATTATTTTTCTTTTAAATTCACTAAAATGTTTAAATTTTAATATATATTCCTATCAAGAAAGGGAACGACTCAACTCTGAATGATGTTTACGCTTTCAACTTTTGGTAAGGTAACATTTTTTAAACTTTTATATGCAATTCTTTTAAAATAACCTCTAAATAATTTTACATCAGCAAACTTTTACTTCAATGTTTTTTGTTTTTTTTTCTAAATCACACAGTTATTTTAATGTTAACTTTCGCTAACATTAATATTCAAGCTGACTGGACTTTTTCATTATGTATTTAATTAAATACATGATGAATATCTTTATTCATGGGTTGATGCATTTTCCTGGTACCTTGATGGATTTCTTTTTAATAATTAAAGGAAGATAATAATTCCTATGTCGCTCTTTTTCATCGTCTCTCAACATGTGTTTCTCAGGTAAAACATTTTATTTATGACTTTTTATTGTTAAACAACTTATAGACTATTTATTATATACACTAGAAATTCAAGTGTTTCTTAAGATATATATTATTTCGAACTTGTTTTTTTTTACTCAAATTTTTATATTCCAAATCTCGATAAATTTTTGTTATTTCTATATGGTTTCATTCAATCATTTTTTTATTTATGTTTTTAAATTAAAGTTGTTTTTAATAAATTATTACTTTTAGATGGCTTGAAAAGGTACCATATAAGGTCCAAAACGTTGCCAATTACATATTTTTAATTTGTTGTTTTCTTTGGAACCTTCTTTACACAGAAAAATTCTTACTAAACTAATCAAGGGTCAAAACTGAAGAAAGAATGCACTGAAGCTTTATGCAGTTAAATGTAACTGAAAATTTAATTACAGTTGCGTAATTTTCAGTTACAATGTGGTAAATTTAAGAAAAATTTTGAAAAATTCAGTTACATATTGGTAATTTTACGATACTTGTAACTGAAAATTCTAAAATTTGTAACTTAAAATTACGAAACTGTAACAGAAAAACTTTCACGTTCAGTTAACTGAAGCTTTATATAGTTACGTGTAACTAAAAGTTTAGTTACAGTTTCGTAAATTTCAGTTAACATTTGGTAAATTTAAGCTAAATTTAGGCAAATTCAGTTACCATAACTGAAATTTAAGCAAATTCATGAAAATTCAGTTATAGTTTGATAAATTTCATTTACAATTTGGTAATTTTCAGATGCGGTTTCTGAAAAGTATCTTAAATTTTATAAAAATTTCTGTTACTTTTATAACCTAAAAGTTCCGGAAATTTGCGAACATTTCTAACAGTGCATCTTGTAGGTTCAATATTAATATTAGAGAAAATCGTTAAGTTGGAGAAAAAATATTTTTGTTTTCAAACTTGATGCATGCCAAGGGTTACAAACTTTATATGTATGCAGTTCAAAATTCAGAACCTAAAAGAACTCAGAGAATAATTTTACAATCTCGAAAGAGACGCTAGGGCTCAGCAAAGTGAAAAAAGTGAGTTTTTTTTCTATGTACCTTCAACTGACTGTAAAATTTCTGGATGAATCCCAAAATTACTTTTACGAAACCCTAAATTTGGGAAATTAATTGAAAAATAATAGTCAAGACTTGAAAATTAAATTGTATGGGCCGAGGCTATTGTTACGGAATTTTTCGTAACAATAGCCTGGCCCCCTTTGTACTGTATGTTAGTTGTACGGAAAATTCCGTAACAATATCCTCGGCCTTAAAAATATCGGATGACAAATTTTCATGATAAAGTGTCATTTTAACGATAAAAGCAAGCTATTTTAACGTAAAAACATACTTGCAAACGAACAATCCTCAATGTTGATTATTTGTTAAAATAAGTTTTTTATAACAATTAACTTTACAAGTCAACAATTTTTCTTTCTTTCATGCACCCCTACACATTAAATACAAGTGATGCTGAGGGAAAGAAAAATTTTGTCAGGAAGATAAAAAAGAAAATCGTTTTCTTTCAAAAAAATCCAAGATCGATAAAGAATTGCATTCTACAAGTTATTTTTAGCTCCGTTTTTTTATTTGACCCCATTCCGGCTTACATTTTCAATCGATTTTAAAGCTATTCTTTTTAAACGGAAGCTAAATAAATAAAACTTTCTAAAAATTAAAATTTTTAACAATGCACAAATTATTCAGTTTTAGTGACGATTATGTTTTTTCGATAAATACAGATTCGCAAAATACTAATTGAGAGTTTATAATAAATTAATAATTTGTTAATAATTTTTTAAAGTTTGAGGTACTTTTTTGGAAATTTGTTTCAATTGGTTTGTCAGTGATATTTCGGAGCAGTACATTGACATTTTATGAAAAATGTGATTGTTAAAAACAAATAGAGTAAACAAATTTGCTGCGAATTTGTTTATAGCAATAACGTTTGTAATGAAATGACAATATATTGTCTTGCAATAACTATGGCAAACCAATTAAAACAAATTTCCAAAAAAAAAGTACCATGAACTTTCAAAAATTGCACAAACAACGAATTTGTTTATAACAATCACATTTTTCATAAAATGTCAATGTACTGCTCCGAAATATCACTGGTAACCCAGTTGAAACAAATTTCCAAAAAAAAATATCTCAAATTTTAAAAAATTGCAAAAACAGCGAATTTGTTTACGCCATTTGTTTATAACAATCACATTTTTCATAAAATGTCAATGTACTGCTCCGGAATATCACTGGCAAACTAATTGAAACAAATTTCCAAACGAAAGTACCTCAAACTTTCAAAAATTACCTAAACTCTGCATTTGTTGATATTTTTTTTTATAACACTGAGAAATATACTTCCATTTACTTTTATAATGCACAGAAAAAACGAAGGATAAAATTGACCTTAATTCCGGGGTAAAAATTACCTGCAACAAAAATTAACTACACAGGATAAATTTTACCCAAATATCGGATAAATTTTCTTTTGTTTTTCCATGACAACATATGTATTTTGAAGGACGTGAAGTTGTCTCAGTAAGAATTTATTCCTCTAAAAAATTACCTGCAAGAAACTTTATCCTTAGTTTTTTCTGTATGCTTGTACATGACTTCAAATTGGATTACAGACAAAAGTTACTTTATAAATATTCAAACTCATTACAAAATCTCAGACTGCTGTTTATAACAATACAATTCTTAATAACAAATTAATAATTTATTATAAACTCTCAATTAGTATTTTGCGAATCTGCATTTATCGATTGCCAGGGTGTCTAGCGTACCGGGAAATCGGGAAAAACCCGGAATTTTATTTTACCAGGAAAAACCCGGGAATTTTATTTAGGATCGGAATTATACTTATATTTTATTTTTTTATTCTTCAGATTTTAATAGCATTTAAGCAACTACTTGTGATTCTGACTGCATAATTTAAAAAATATTTATTTTACGTGTTACGAAAGTTTTAAAATATGTACTTTCGATTAATATTATTATTTCAGTCTGTGGTTAAAGATAAGTTTGGCATGTGTAAATAAATAATTATTTTCTTTACGATATAAATTTTGCATATGCATATTTTTTTAAATTCCTATTTCTATGTATACGTTCACTTGCAAAAATCACAAAAAGACATTTTTAACTTGATCGGCGAAAAAAAAAACCCGGGAATTTGAAATGGCCTGATCGCTAGACACCCTGATTACACATTAATGCCACTCAAACTGTACAATTTATGCATTGTTAATGCATCGGAAACTTAAAAATTTTAATTTTTGCAAAGTTTATACTTAAAAAAGAAATTTAAAAACTTTTTTTAAAAATCGGCACTCACAGATCTCTTAATTTATTTAGCTTCCGTTTTAAAAAAAAAACTTTAAAATCGGTTGAAAATATATTTTATAAATGGAATATGCAAGAGGGTTGTTTATTGTTTTTAAATGCTCAGGATACTTTCCAGTAATGTGTAAATCACCAACTTTTTGATTAAAAATATATAACGAGTGTCTAAATTTTCACTTCGATTATTTAGATCAATCGATGTTGTTGATATTGTTGGATGTTTACAACATCAAGTGATCTTTTAGTCTGAAGTATGTCAATATACCTTTCAACAATTTAAATAAAAAAAAACTTCGATTATTAATAAAAGCTCAATATTATTCCAATTTAATTGAATTAATAGAAAGATAGAACTCACTCCTGACTACGATCCAACTTGTTCGAGCTTCTAGTGAGTGCTAAACTTTGTATAATTTCATTTCGTGTAGATACGTCATTTCGATTAAAATTTCTTTTTTTAATGCGCTCAGCTTTCTTTTGAGCTTCTGCTTGACGTTTTGTTGCCTGCTTTTACCTTTTACACAGTAAAAATTCTTCATTTTTGCTCAAAGTCTTTGGCAAATTTTCTTTGCATGATATTGCCATTCAACTTAAATAAAATAATAAAAACGATAAAATAAAATCTTTACAATAAAGACAAAAAAAAATAATTTTGATATCATTATTTTTTTCTGTATAATTAATTCTCAAAAATCGATATCTACAGAAGAGAAGTAAATTTTGAGGCTTGAAAATATTTTTCATTAACAGTAATATAAATTAATATTCAATAATATAATTAATTGATTATCTGATAATATTTAAAATAAATTTGAAATTCGTACGAAAGTACAATCTTATTAAATAGTTTCCATTACTTGTCTATTTTTTGTAATGTTTCAAAATATTCTAACTTTTTTAAGTAAAGTTTTAAACAAAAGTCATTCCTTTCAATAAAATGGTACTTTTTTGAGGAACAAAATTTTTTTGTTGACGTGTAACTTTTAAAGAAAAGCCATTTTTATACATATTTCGATTTTAATTTTTACGAAATACACATGATTTTTGAGGCACATAATTTTCCTTTTGGGGAAGTTTTTTGGCCACTGAAATACAGCAAAATGAGCAAAAAATGAATTTCTATCTTGTAACGCGCAATTTTTACAGGTGCATGCGTTGGAGGGGGCATTTTTGCTGAAATTTCGTAGGGGATATTTTAGCCTTAAATTATTGGACCTAACTTTTGCTTGCACTGCAATATTGACTTGATCCATGGTAAACTTCTCCGGCCCAACATACTGTTCGATTTCCGTAAGCATAGAAAAGTGTGCTTCGAGAAGTCTTGGAGTAAAGTACGATGTTGGAGGGGACATTTTTCGACAAAATCAAAATTTTCGATATTTAAATGTGACACTTCGACCATTTTAAAAGCACCTCTTTTTCCTTTATATGATGTCTGCGGGACACCTAAACCTAATAAAAAATCGAAAGATTTTTAACCTGGGTAGTTGCGCGCACTTTCCTCACCTACAGACATTGTAGGGGAGGAAAGTTTTTACGGTGATACATTGTCGTGTCACCGTAAAAACGGTGACACGACTTTGAGATTTTCTTGTTGAGTTAAAAATCAAAGCACAGTGTTAATCCATGAAATTTAAGTAGCCCATGCTTTACTAAACTAGCAATTTTTTTCAGAATTTTCAAACATCGCGCAAAAAAGCTGTGAGGATTTGGTACAACTATTATATGTTATATCTTTTCATGAGGGTTTCTTTAATTACTGTAAGCTTTTGTTCCTATTTCAGGGAGTCTGTCTGTAACTTTTCATGCAATATAACTTGTATTTTAAGTGTAGATTTACCAATAAAATCATGTTGACAGAAAAATGACACTTTTCGTGGAAACGCCCATATAAGCCGGAATATTATTTTGAACATTTTTTTATCCAATTTCCACACTGTGGGACATCCAACCGAAACTATAAGGGTTTCTGCGCGGGGCTAATAAGCCCTAAAAATGCACTATTTCATATTTAGAGAGATACCCAACACTTTTTAAAAATCTTGCTCGCAGAGAGCATCGATGGCCTTGTGCCTTTGGTTTTGGATGACGTTGCCGTTGGACAGTTTGGTTGGTCAGATTGGTGGGACGGGCATAAATCAGGCTCGGGTCAGAGTCAGGCGACGTAGTGCGGTGGGGTGTAATTACGGGAGGGGCTGATTATACGACACGCCGTGACGTGGTGCGGCAACTCGACGACCCGAAACGACGAGGAGGGGTGCTAGTCTGCACACACGGTTCGGCAAAAAGAGCCGCCAATCTACATACATTTACATCGTACGGGTTTTGTGCACGGCGGCGTTGTCCGCTCCTCGTGAACCAATTCCTTCCCAGGTAGAACCACACATACAAAAGCGAAATATACCCATCCGTTACATTTTGTGCGTTTATTTTAACGAGGCACGAGCCGTTGGCTATTAAACCTACCTCTGTGCGTGCGAACTTTCTCTAGCTGAATTTACTGAACCGCGTATATATACATATTGTACCAGAAAATTCATGCCCGAGAAGATAAAATGTAGAAAACTTATCCTTAGAGTGCGGAACATTCCAAGAAAGTTTATGCCTGAATATTATAAGGGAAGAAGTACACGAAATATCTAATTTTCTGAAATATGTAGTTACATAAACAATGCAAAAAGTAAATTAAGAATTATTTTCAAGCACAGGTTTTTAGTATAACAATGGACTTCTCTTCATTTAGCCGATTTTTTTTTTTCGTCTGAAAAGTCAAATTGAAAGTAACAGAATTTTAATTATTCTCAGAACATTATACTAAAACAAGGGGAGTCGTGTATGGAATTTAAATGTGACAGAGTAATAGTGAATAGTTTTTTACCGCACGAACAATTACTTCGCTGTGCTTGACGAAAAATCGCTCGGCTGTAGATTTAAAGCGGTAAAACATTGCGAGTGCAGTACAAACGTACTGTAATTTGAGTTTTTCTGTCATTCATTAACGTCCAGCGTTCTATTAGTCGGTCGTTTTGGTAAATGAAAGGCTGAAAGCACATTTAAAATAATGAAGCAAGCAAATCGACCACACTGATTTTTTTCTCCACTTTTATATAAACGCGCTGATTCACTGAAAAAAAGTATTCAGTTCTTCAATCAAATATTTGGTTAAATTAATGTTTTTTTCATCCATTGACAGAAAATTCCACAGTATCATTTTAATCGGTAGAAAAATGAGAAATAGAAAAACAAAAGACTGTGACTATAGAATAAATAAGCATGCACTGGAACTGCTATACCAACAATGTTAGCGGAAAAGAGCTTATAAATGACTGCTTAAGTAAGCAAGTACAAATTGCTGCCCCAGAATACCCAAAACACTTCCCTAAAACAGGAAGACCTAGTATTCTGGATATTTTCCTAATAAAGAACATTAGGAATTTCAAGAAACCAAAGTCGTTGCAAATGTTGAACTCTGACCATAACCCAGTTATTTTGTGCCTGAGTTCAACAAAATTGAGTGTAGTTACTAATGAAATTAACGATTACAGCAAAGCTTACTGGAAAGGATTCGAAAAAGAAATTGATTCAAAAATAGAGCTAAATTTTAATATATGTTCAAGAATTGACATTGGAAAAAAAGTTAGAGAATTCACTGGCATTGTTTGTAAGGCGGTTCAAAATAATATACCCAAAAAAGATATTTTTATTTCGTCTACACCTATTCCAAATAATATTAAAATGATTTTAAAAATTAAAAACCAATTTAGAAGGGAGTTTAAAAAAAATAGAAAAAATAGAAATAAAACAAAGTTATCTCTTATGCAGAAAGTTGTGGACGATAAATTGAAAGAATGGAATTCTGAATATTGGACTAAAAGAATCAGAAACTGTAAGGCCTCTGATGGTTCATTCTGGAAACTTACTAAAATCTATAAAAAATCTAAAATTGAGATACCTCCTTTGATTATTGAAAACAAAAGTATATATAATGATAAAGATAAAGCTGAAGCGATTGCTAATCAATTCGAATTGGTTCATAAACAAAATGAAAAAATGGGAATTCATTACCACATCAAAAAAGTTTCAAATATAGTTAATAAATATATAAAAGATACTAAAATAATTCCTAAAGAAGTTCTAACAACATCACCAAAAAAAGTCATGTTTTATATTAAGACTCTTAAAAATAATAAAGATACAGGTGTGGATGAGATGGAATAAAGTTAAGTGGGAGAGGAATAAGGAGAGGTGGAATAATTAGTAAGCAACTGACTAAAAAAGCATTCGTAATGATTACTAAGATTATAAATGGAATCCTGTGTTTGGGTCACTTTCCAACTGATTGGAATAAAACAGCTAAAACTATAGCAATTCCTAAAGAAGGCAGAAGTCATTCTCTTGTTAGTAATTACCGACCAATAAGTCTTCTCTCACATCTGAGTAAAATTGCGGAGAAAATTATTAAAAATAGAATTGATAAAATACCTTACCAAAATAATATTTCAATCAATGAAAAATTTACATTTCGTAGAGGGCACAATACAGTTGATCAGATTGCAAGAATAACCAATGACATTACAAAAAATTATAATAATAAAATGCATACTGGGGCACTACTATTGGATGTAGAGAAGGCTTTTGATACGGTCTAGCATAGTGGCTTAATCTATAAGTTAATTGTTTCCACCATATTTAGTAATTCTAATAAGTTCATCTCCGGCTCAGACATATGTTTGTGGTACACAAAAATCTTAAATCGAAAACAAAGAGAAGATAGATTAGACACTATTGTAAATAGATTACAAGTTGCTGCAAACAGATTACTAAAATTTTTCAATAAATGGAAAATTAAAATTAATGTAGGAAAAACGGAAGCGATCATGTTTACCAAAAGACGACCTAAAATAAACAAAAACATTAAAGTAGGTGATTCCTATATTAATTGGGTAGAAGCTGTAAAACTCCTTGGTGGAGTACTTGATAACAGGGTCGGAGAAACGTCTCCGAGTGGTGTGTAAACCTCACCCTTTTTACCCCCCTCCCCCGTTTATCCCCCTCCGCATTTTTTTCAGTTTCTTCTAACTTATATTTGGAATACAAAAAGAATTAATGTTGGAGTCGTAATTATTAATTGGTTAAAGCATCACAATAAAAACACAATTTCATAAAAATTCAAATTTGATTTTTAATATAATCATAAATTATTTGCAAGACTTAACAAATATTGCACCCCTTTTTGAATTTTTATAAATGAAATCGAGCAATTTGGCGTGTGGAATTCTACACACGCTGAGATTTGGTGTGTAAAGTGCTCGACACACGACATAGGCCTTTCTTCGGCCCTCCTTGATAAGAGGCTAACATTTATAAGACATGTTAATTTTATAAGTCAGAGAGCAATAGGATCTTTCATAAAATTATATCCATTACTAAGTAGGAGATCAAAATTAAGTACTAGCCATAAAAAAATGATTTACGTAATGATAATAAAATCTGCATTAACATATGCGTGCCCTATATGGAGCTACACTTCGCAAACCGATTTTAAGAAACTTCAAATTGTACAAAATAAATTCTTAAGAATCATTGGAAATTATCGTCGTTACAAGAGAATTAATTAAATGCACCAAGAATTAAATATAGAATATATAAAAGATTATATTACAAGAGCTACGATGAGATGCTACTCAAGAGTTAAAGATCATCCTAATGAACTTATTAAAATTATTTACGAACCATCTAAATGTAAGCATAGAAGAATCATGCATCTATTATATGAGTAAGCTGATTGTATAATCTTAATATTATTCAAGAGATTTGAAACACAATTAGGTGCTAATATTTCTGTTTTTTTTTAAATTCTTTTTCCAGATAATAAACGATATCTGTCCTTTTATGAATCCGTTTAAATAATCACGTAGCGAAAGTAAATTATTAATAACATAAGTTAGGAAGGTTATAGGCGTATAAGCTGAGGTACTTCTATATTATTGTCTTTGTATATACTATGTACAAAATCTCAATGAAACAATAAACAATGATATATAAACTGCGTATCATCAATTTTCGAAAAGTCTCTTTTCATTGTGTGAAAGGTGCAAGACGAGAAGAAGATTTTGACCCAAGTTTGTGGAGGGTGTCAGCTTCGATATATCGAGTAAATACAGCGATTGCCAATTTTCCGCTAAACTTCAAAACTGATACTCCTCGAGAGGTTAATCGTCGCTGGCATGGCGGTCTCATCATAAAATATCCAATATGTATTTTATGAGGAAAAGAAATGAGCGAAGCGATGCAGAAGCGGCGGATACAGCATAAGAGCAAAAAGGGGTTGGTTTTCACTTGTATAGTTCGTTGGTACGATGGTCGGTTGTATATACAGTTAGGCAGCAGCAGCCACGATGCAACATAAAAGTCTTGATTAAAATTTTAACCAGCCACTCTTACCCCCTTAAATTCTTGTAGTCCGGCTGCACTATGGTAAATATAAAGATAATGAATATACATAAAAATGAAAGTTACCCAATCCTGCGATTCTCGACGCTCACGACATAGCGGGGTAATTGCACTTCTCGCGGTCCATGAATACAGGAGTTTGGCTCGACTTTCTTCCCTGTTCTCTTTTTTTCTCGATTCTATCTCTCTCGAATCGAGGAGTAAGATAGCATTTTTGCTCCAACTGCTTCTCTTCTAGCTTCGAGAGTAACCTCTAGCTCGAGGGCAGTCGCTGCACGATCGACCAAACGATCGTTCAAGGGTCTTCTTGCCTTTGGCGGGACATCCTTTTTACATGAAGAAAAAAGGAAGATACAAGAGTCGGAAACAATTCGATGTAAATTGCTTTTATCCTATTACTTTTGCTCAAGATGCAATCACATTCAAAATTGGGGTTGATCGAAAAATTACTGATCAAATTGCTCCAGGACTGTTCCTAATCACTTAAATTTGTCAAACACAGTAAAATTCATTTAAAAATTAAAATTCAAACACAAATTTAGTTTGATTTACTCTAAATGAGAGTTTAGAAATGCACATTCCCACCTAGTAATTAATTATTATGTCTTTAGTAAAATTGCGTTTATTTAAATTGATTAAAAAGGTTCATAATGTATTTTTTAAAGTGCTTATATGTAGAAAACTGAAACTGGAGTGCTTTAAAGTTTATGTGATTGTAACTGCCTGCTGGTGCTTTACGTCCGACGATCTTGAAAGCAACACTTCTTGAGTTGCCGTCGTATCAAATACGAGTTTTCACAAATTACCTGTCACACAGGAATTTCTTTAGTGCGAAACTCTAGCTGTTATCGCTGTCGCAATAAAACGTAAAATTTTAAAATGAAAAATTCTACTATCCAGCCTTATCGTCTCGTACATGCACTCGTGGCATGGCACTCTTCCTAAATATGTACTCGTATCTGTACTCTCCACATACACAAGCAGTCTACTTAGGTTGTATGCACTTCCTAGTTTTCCACTTGTTTTACGGCATTCGATTCTAGAGCTGTTCGAGGTGAAACATTCGTTCGCTCCGTTTCGTTTCGCCGTACTAATATTCCTAGTAAAGTTTTTCAACGAGTTAACTCGTAAAGTTTAAAGCCGTTATTCTTCCTAGCATAGAATAAAGTAATACACGAAAGTTCAAGCCCTCAAAAACACCTGAGAGTTTGAAGAAGGCATGATTTGCGATGGCAATTTCCCCGAGAAAAGTCTCTTTTATTGAAATTAAGCACCCAAAAGCTTTCGTTGAAAGGTGGCGTTTCAAAAGGGCATAAGCGCCATTTTTACAATTTTTCAGGAAAGACAAAAAACGTTCTCAAAAATCGAATTTTCAATTTAGGAAAAAAATAAAAACTTGCTCCCGAGATACATCAGTGCTGAATTGAATCGTGAAGAGTTTGATTCGAAAATGTCATTAGGTTCCGAGAAAATGGAGGGAGAATTTGTATATATTTTTTTTTCGCTCGGGGCGTACGTTTTGTCAACTTTGACCAGCGATTAAAAATCCAATTTTTAATTTTAAAAAACAAAAAAATTTGATTTCTAGTTATTGAGTTGCTGCTTGCTGAAACGACACAATAAAAGTTTGATTGGAAAATGTTATTATGTTTCGAGAAAGTGGAGGGGGGACTTTTTTCGTTCTAGATGCACGTTTTTTCATCTTTAAACGTTGATTAAAAATGTAATTTTTAATTTATAAAAAACACAAAAACTTGCTCCCGAGACACTACAATGCTGAATGAAGGCGTGAAAAGCTTGAAAAAAATTCAGTTCCGAGTAAATGGGGGGAATTTTTTTTTTCGCTCGAGGCACTTGTTTTTTCTAGTTTAGACGGTGATGTTATAACCTCTAATTTTCAATTCAAAAACGCAAATGCAAAATAGATTTGGAGTTGCAAAATGTTCCAAAATCTTGCAAAAAGTTGCAAAAACGAAAAAAATGCAAAAAAAATTTTAACGCAAAAAAATTTGAAAATTGACATGATAAAAAAGTCTTTTTCACAATGTACATGACAGTTTATCTAATTTTTTGAGCCAATAATATCATTTTCTTTTAAATGGCGCTTGTGCCTTTTTGGAATGTCACCCCTCAGTTATGAATCTCCTTTCCCCCATTTTTCTCAAGACCTCCTAAAATCTCTATTTTTGAGAATATTTCCCCTTTTTCCCCTTCTTTTATTCAAAGTATCGGTTCATTTTCAAAAAGCTGTAATAAATAGAAACTTACGACTTTCAAAAATGCATGCCACAATATTAAACGCTTAGAAATTCAGTATTCTAGAAATTTCAAAACTGAGGTTTTTTACAATAAAATCCTTGAAAATCAAAACAGACTTTTTTTTTGCTTTTTAGAAACTGAGTAACCTGATCTTTAAAAAAAATTTTCCATGCGCGCAAAAAATACGGCAAATTTTTTACAGTTACAGTTTTTGATAACAAACAATAAGGTAAATGTCCCAGTAATCGTGCAATTGGCACATAACCTTAAGAAATAATTATAAACGATCTTTAAAAAAGTATTTTGTAACAAAAAATAACGAGCTTTAGCATTATTTATTATCAAAATCAATAACAATCAAGTATAAATGTTTAAAAAATAAGATTGACGGCGAAACGATTACTGAGACTAAGGTCATGATTACTGGGACATTTACTTTAATATAAAAATAAATATTTAAAACAAAATTGTGTTGTATTTAGAATTTTTGGAAAATTGGAAATAAATAAATTTTTTGAATTTGGTTAATTACAAGTTTTGAATATGCAAAAAAATTCGTATTTATTATATTATACATATTTATTTAAAATATGCATTTAAAATATGCATTTGCATATTAAGCATATTACATTAAAAATGCTCAATGAACCAAATTCAAAGAATTTTCATTTTTGTCAATTTTCAAGATTTTTACAAAATTCAAAAATTAACAAAAAAATTTTTTTAAATAGGGTGTGTCCCAATTACTGCGAGCTTACATATTTCTGTGATTTCTTTTCCTAATTAGAATAAACTAAGTATAAATAAGTTTTTTGGCCCCAAAAAATTCGTACAGTTAAATAAGAATTGACTCGACCCTACAGCAAATGTTAAATATTTAGTTTATTTTAATTAGGCAAAGAAATCGCAGCAATACGAACACCCGCAGTAATTGGGACACTTACCCTATCTGTTTTTATATTGTTGTTTATTATCAAAAACTCTACCTGTAAAAAATTTTCTGTAATTTTTGCGCACATAGGAAAATCTTTTTGAAAATATCAGGTTACTTGAAATTCAGTTTCTCGAAAACAAAAAAAAGTCCTTTTTGCTTTTCAAGGATTTTATTGTAAAAAAGCTCAGCTTTCTGTTTAGAACATTAAAAAAATCAAAAGTACCCATCTTTAAGAAAAAGTCGATTTCATTTTAGATTTTGATAAATCAAGGTCAAATTATGAAATTTTCAAAAAATGCTTATGATCAATCCAAAGGTCATGTAAAAATTTATCGAAAACGTCCAGGCTAAATTTTTAAAAATTATTTATGAAAGGAGAAAATATTTGCGCAACAGCGAGTATCCACCAAAAACTTTAAAGTTTCACCCTCTTTAACTCGGCTACTTTTTGAGAAATCAGGAAAGTATTTTTTGGTAAAATTACCATCCAGTAGAACAATAATTAACCTGAGTTTGAGCCCGATCGAAAATATCCGATTTTTGGGTTGAGACATTTGAGAAATAATTCCCCATGTATTGGACGTTTTTTTTCAAATACGTATATTAAAATTAATACACCTCTTCAATACACATGTATACTAAATTTAATATACATATATTAATGGCTCGTACGCCTCATATCCATAAAATATGTAGAAGTGATTATTTCCTTTAAATCTTTTAATTATTGTTTAAATAAAAAAGAGGCGTGAAACTAATTTGGCGATTTCTTAATTATCCAGAAAGTGCGAAGTATACTTCGTCCAAAACTCACTCTAAATATCAAAATTTAATGACAAATATGTTTGCTGTTAGGTTGGGTCATGCAAATTCATTAATTGAGAGAATATTTTCATCCGAAACTCATTCTGTAATTATAACTGATTTTTTTCGCCGTTTCCAATTACTTCAGATTTTCCAAACGCAGAAAATTAAGTTGGAAAATCCAATTAATTGAGAACATAAAACAAGAACGATGGGAAAGGGAAGTACTTTACTTGGTGTTTTTGAGAAATTGATCGTTTTATGGAGGGAAATAGTCGATATAAACATCGTTTT
The DNA here is from genome assembly GCA_037177015.1 of Euceroptres primus. Classification (NCBI taxonomy): domain Eukaryota; kingdom Metazoa; phylum Arthropoda; class Insecta; order Hymenoptera; family Figitidae; genus Euceroptres; species Euceroptres primus. Next base: position 2,912 of record JBAGKK010275005.1, on the reverse strand, counting down.
AAATCTGATATAGGTAGTATCTTATCTATCCGAATACGGAATTGTGCTCAATCGCACCACTTCCTTCTTCAGTAGCTCTACCGCGTGAAGCTCGCCAACTTTCCACTTAAAGCTTTTTAGCGAGTTGCAATTTTTAGTATTTGCCACGCTTCGAGTATATTCCTAGTATATAATCCATCCGCCAGCACGGCATCAGGAAAAGTTTCCCACTGTCAGCAATCTCATATTTGTTATACTTAATTCTTATCCCTTACTTTAAAATTGAAGAATCATAAATGGAAACAGAAATTTCCAAAGCAAATAAATTCCATTTAATTTACACAGAATATTTTTACTATATTCTTGATAATTAGCATAGATCCAAAATTATTCTGCACCTTTTATCAATGTACAACGATCCAATTTGCATATTTGTCAACATTATGACTCGTCCTGTCGTATAACAAATATTACCGCATTATATTGTGTACAACTCATATATAATTGTGAAAATCAAGCCTTCTGATGCTGTTAGCGACAGCGATTCGTAGTCACGATCGATCCTAATTGAGTCTATTCCTGGAAATTGCCAGTAAATTCATGCCTATCTGGTAACCAGCAATTTCCGATTGCAGTTAATTAACCGGATAAAGCTCCGTTGGTGTTAGCAGTGGCGTTGGCATTTACGCTTGTCCTTTCCATTGCTCGATGTCTCGTCTACTGAGGACACAGCACACTTCGCACTATTTTGCATATATAGCCACTATCCAAGTATCCACCTCCTTCACCCTTCAGTCCTATCTTACGTAACATCATAGGTAATCGGTTAACATAATGTCTCACGTTAACCTACCATATTCAAAGATGCATTGACTAGAGCCTAGATTCACGTAGCTAGTGTGTACCTACTTTGCGATGCATCCAAACAAGACAAGCTAGGTGTAGCTTCTAAGGTAACTCGATAATATTCCTCCTTATGACACCCAAAGGCAGTCTTAAGTCCCCTGAATGCGTTGAGGACACTCCAAAGTCAGGTAGAAGTGCAGATTCTAGTTCATTGTTTGAATTAGAATCTTACAAAATCAATACAGTCAGCCAAGTAAGAGCGTATTCGGTAAATATCGATGAAAACTGTACACTAGAAATAAATCATTGTTATAAATTGAAAGAGAAGAATTTACTCTAAGATGCAATGTGAAAGAAATGGTTTTGTTTCTTTTGTACACTTCGAGTCATATCGATATTTTTTAATTAATTTGAAACCCAAAATAAGGCCAATTATTTTCAATTTGCTGCCATTTATTGCAAAATGATCGGAAGTTGATGAAAATTTGCAGGTTTAATCTACATAAAGCAAGCTTCAAATTGATCACCTGTGGATTAAAATAGGACAACTGGTTTCAAATATATTGACCAAGGTATAACATAGTGATAATCGCGATATTCACTTTTTGTATTCTTTCAATTTTTCATCATAAATTTTTAGATAAATATTTTGCTGATGCTCACTATTAATTTTCGACATAATAATTGCTTTCTCTGGAAAGTTCTGTTTGCAGTGAGCTATTCATGAAGTTATTTTCATTACTTTTCATGCAGATGTCGCATTTAAAGAGCAATAAGGTGTGAAAGTTGCATTATCCTGTTTTACAGTAAATTACTTCGTTTAATGGCTACATATACAAATTACTACCTTCACAAGATTTTCAGGTTTGATTATTTTAAAGCTAGTGATCTAAACTTTCCGCTTGAAGTGTTTTAAATTCTTTAATGCCTGTTTCTACTATCGGCGAGAAAATTCGAGTCCTCTGGCTTTGATGTTAAAGAAGTAAGTGAAGTAAAAATGGTAGCTCAATGAATGAACGATTATTTTAAAGATCAAAGTATTGTACGTCAATGAGCCTGAAACCAATATGTCAAAAAAATTGTTATGGCTTACAGGATCGAAAATTTGATGAAAAGCAGGGAAATTTGACAGCTTTTAACGACTGTCAACTTTGGAGCTTATTTTTTTTATCGAAAAAATAATAAATAGGAAAAATCTGCAAAAATTCATGATGGTACCCTAAGGATTTCTCAACGAATTTCCGTTGTCAAATTTTCAAAATATGACAAATTGTTTGTTTATTTGACATCAATATATAACTGTACTATATTCAGTTCTAATCAAGATAATGAAGTGATTTAAATTCGAGGTGGTTAGTTGAGCTATCTGTAATTATTTACAATTTGAAAAATTATGTGCTTTTTTTCTTCGGGCAAATTGCGATATTTGAAGACAGTTTTTTATATTGGAAAGCAATTGTAAGGAACCAGCGGCCCGCCTTTTTCATGGGATCGTGTCCTCGCCTTTCCTCAAGAAAGTGCTACCGAACTTGTACCTTCGAGCTTATTCCCTGTGGTGAAAATTGCGCTCTGAAATCGTTGGGGACATAGAATACTTTCTTATAAAATATATAATTTCGTTAATTGCTAATTAATCGATCTCAACTTTTCCATAGATCTTCCCTTAATAGTAAGGAACAAATGCGTCACTGAAAGTTTTTTTAAACTTTGAAGTAGCCTCAATACTTTTTGTCGGTGAAACTACAAAAACCGGTTACCGACCGGTCTCAATTCGCAATTAATTACTATTAAACAACAGGCAGTTTTAATTTTTACCACGTTTTTTCTTCATTTTTTAGGTATTGCTGGAGTAAACTCCGTGTATACACAAAATTTCAAACAGTTTTAATAAAATTTGTCTGAGATATGATGATTTATGTTTTAAAAAATAATTGAATTAGGCGACATTTTTTTTCTTTTTTTAAATTTTATTATTAAAAATATTCACCGGGGGAAAAAGCTTCAAATCGGAAAAAGTTCCGCCTTGTCATTCTCTATGAGTCCATATTTTAAAACATTTAATTGTTTGAACTTTAAAATTTGCATAT
>JBAGKK010274899.1:0-19547 GCA_037177015.1 Euceroptres primus | reverse complement strand
ATAGAGAATACTCTAGTATTATACAGTATAAAGAATACTCTAGTATTATACAGTATAGAGAATACTCTAGTATTATACAGTATAAAGAATACTCTAGTATTATACAGTATAGAGAATACTCTAGTATTATATTTTAAAGTATCATGTCGTTTTACACTGAAGCATTGCTTATACAATATCCTTTAGAATTTCGATAACATTATACAGTATGTAGCATACAATTATACAGTATAAAGTATATAGTACTGTACAGAATGAAATGTACTATATTCAGTACGGTATATTACTCAGTAAGTACGGTAATAAATTGGTATATTACACAGTAAATACAATAACAGTATACAGCATATTATACAGTATAAAATATTTTGTAGTATTTAATATACAGTATTCTTCAGTACATAGTATTTTATATTATACAGTACACTGTACGCAGTATTAAGTAATATACAGTATATGGTCCAATTTACTATACATCAAATGCAGTATTGTGTATTATGCGGTACACAGTTCGGTATATTGTGCAGTATACAGTATTTTATAATATACAGTATACGATATGTTACATTACACAGTCTTGAATAGTATAAAATATTTTATCTTATACAGTATACACAGTACATATTATACAATATAAAGTTTCATGACATTTCTAGCTGCGCAGTAGCCTTCTAGCCCACTTATATCTGCACTGTAAAGTTAAATTGCACTTCAAGCTGCGCAGTAAAGTTAAATGGCACTTGAATCTGAGCAGTAAAATTAAATGGCACTTGAAGCTGTGCAGTAAAGTTAAATGGCTCTTCGAGCTGCACTTTGCAGTAAAGTTCTGGAACACTTTTGGCCACGAAATAATGTTCTGGTGTACTTTTGGTTGTTGTAGTAAAGTTCTGGTGTACTTTTGACTGAGTAGCAAAGTTCCAGAGCACTTTTGGCTGCATAGTAAAGTTCTAGTGTACTTTAGGGTGCGCAGTAAAGTTCTAGCAAACTTTTGGCTGCACAATAAATTTTCAGTGAACTTTTGGATGCACAGTAAAGTACCAATGAACTTTCGGCGGCACAATAAAGTTCCAATGAACTTTTGACTGCACAGTAAAGTTCCAGTGAACTTTCGGCTGCGCAGTATAGTTCAGGTGTACTTTTAGGTGTAGTATAGTTTTGGTATACTTTTGGCTGTGTAATAAAGTTCTGGTGTACTTTTGGCTGTGTAGTAAAGTACTGGTGTACTTTTGGCTGTGTAATAAGGTTCTGGTGTTCTTTTGGCTGTGTAGTAAAGTTCAGGCGTACTTTTAGCTGTACAGTAAAGTTCTGGCGTACTTTTAGCTGCGCAGTAAAGTCCTAGTGTATTTTTGGCGGCACAGTAAAATTCCAGTGAACTGTTGGCTGCACAGTAAAGTTATAGTTTACTTTTGGCTGCACAGTAAACTCTAGTTAACTTTTGGCTGTGTAACAAAGTTCCAGAGCACTTTTGGCTGGGTAGCAAAGTTCCGTTCGGAGAATTTTTGGCTGCATAGTAAAGTTTTAGTGCACTTTTGGACGCGCAGTAAAATTCCAGAACACTTTTGGTTGCCCAATAAAGTTCTAGAACACTTTTGGCTGCGTAGTAAATTTCTAAAACACTTTTGACTGTGCAGTAAAGTTCTAGAACACTTTTGGCTGCGCAGCAAAGTTCTAGAACACTTTTGGCTGCGCAGTAAAGTTCTAGAACACTTTTGGCTGCGTAATAAAGTTCTAGAACACTTTTGGATGCGCAGTAAAGTTATAGAACACTTTTGTATGTGCAGTAAAGTCCCAGGACACTTTTGGTTGCCCTATAAAGTTCTAGAACACTTTTTGCTGCGCAGTAAAGCCCCAGGACACTTTTGGTTGCCCAATAAAGTTCTAGAACACTTTTGGCTGTGTAGTAAATTTCTAAAACACTTTTGGATGCGCAGTAAAGTTCTAGAACACGTGTGGCTGCGCAGTAAAGTTCTAGAACACTTTTGGATGCGCAGTAAAGTTCCAGGACACTTTTGGTTGCCCAATAAAGTTCTAGAACACTTTTGGCTGCGTAATAAAGTTCTAGAACACTTTTGGATGCGCAGTAAAGTTATAGAACACTTTTTTATGCGCAATAAAGTCCCAGGACACTTTTGGTTGCCCTATAAAGTTCTAGAACACTTTTTCCTGCAGTTCTAGAACACTTTTGGATACTCAGAAAGGTTCTAGAACACTTTTGGATGCGCAGTAAAGTCCCAGGACACTTTTTGTTGCCCAATAAAGTTATAGAACACGTTTGGCTGCGCAGTAAAGTTCTAGAACACTTTTGGCTGCGTAGTAAAGTTCTAAAACACTTTTGGCTGCATAGTAATGTTCTCGAACACTTTTGGTTGCGCAGTAAAGTTGTAGAACACTTCTGGATGCGCAGTAAAGCCCCAGGACACTTTTGGTTGCCCAATAAAGTTCTAGAACACTTTTGGCTGCGCATTAAAGATCTAAAACACTTTTGGATGCGTAGTAAAGTCCCAGGACACTTTTGGTTGCCCAATAAAGTTCTAGTACACTTTTGGCTGCGCAGTAAAGTTCTAGAGCACCTTTGGATGCGCAGTAGAGTCCCAGGACACTTTTGGCTGCGCAATAAAGTTCTAGTGTACTTTTGGCCACGCAGTAAAATTCTACTGTACTTATGGCTATACAGTAGCATTTCCTGATACTCACAGAACATAACCATGCCTGGTATTGATCTGAAACGATGAATAGAAATGAGCGAAGATTATAACATTGATTATACATCAATCCAGTTAATGTTAACAAGCCCAAGACCATTCCGGTTGTGGGCGAATCCAAACTAACTATATCTCATCATCTCAAACTCATCTACTCTACAATTATTCCAACACCTGATTCCTCAACAGGTACAAAAATACAAATCCTATTAAGTCCACCCACTCTTCACAAGACAAAGCAGATCTCCCTTCTACACCACTGTCGACGTGATTATACGATCCTCCGAAGAAAAAAGAGATGGATCTTCTCTTTTTCAGGTGATCGTCTCTTCTCAGGTGGACGTATTCTTTCTCAGGTGGTGGATCTCTTTCTCAGGCTGTACACGCCAATGGCCGTCTTATCCCCACTTCTTGCGCCCCGTTCTTCTCGTAGAAAGCTCCACCAGACGAAGTCGCACTCTACTCCTGGTGTTTTCCACTTCCCCAGCGCCAGTCTCCGGCCGGGCTAGACACGGTCTGTCCACTTTTGTAGCAGTGCAACTTTTATATCTTTCGGCAATTTTCCCGGCTTTTTCCCCCCTTTTCCCCCAATTGTCGAACACCACTCGAAAGTTCTGCGAAAGCTGAAGGTGCTGTGCGTGATAATCTTAATTTATATTGGAGACAAGGATTCGTGTTGCTTTTTTTTTTATCTAGGACAGTGTGAGAACGGCAGAAAAGTGCATTCATGTGAGGTGGTGCGAATTTCATGAGAGGATTTAACGAAGGGAGTCGGCGCTGCTGAGAGAGAGAAAGGTAGTGGCTTTTCTTTCTTTTCGTGATAAAGTACTCTCGTCCAATTGTTATGGTATTGGTTATTTTTTGTTTTCTCGGCTTCTATTAAGTGTACGATAATTTATAACCACCTTACGAGATGCGGAATAGTCCACTTTGATCAAATCCACATATTTATTTTGCGGAATTCTAAGTTTAATACATGAGAAATTAAGAAAATGGAAAAACTGCTACAGTAGGCGTTAAGGGGTTAATGAAGAGATGGATGATTTTTATCAATTACTCTCAAAGATGTGATCTTGAAAAAAAATCACCTAGATCTGAAAATTAAGATGGAGAAATTACCTACTTAGTAGCACATATTGTTAGTTCATGGTTGACGCTCCGAAGAGTAATGTGTAGAAATCTCACGTCTGGAGGCCTTCGTTTTTCACTTTCTTGTTTACTGTTGGTTGCTTTTGTGCCTTTGCTGGTCCAAAAGAGATTCTCTTCGTGGAGAAACAAATAAGAGATCTTAAATCTGACGTAATTCTGTCATTCTGTCGATATCTGCTGCGAATCTGCCTCAAATCTGCTACAGCAGATCTGTTGCAGACGACGTGCAGAAAACGGCAGAAATTTGCAGAAATTTACTACTTGAAGTCTACAGCAAATGTTATATGGAATTCTGTCGTATGGGGTGAGATTTTCATATGATTTCCGAAATTTGGTATCCGTATGGCCTATAAAATTATACTGGATATAAAATTTAAACTTAAAATAAAATCCCTCTTCTCTGTAGTATTTCACATTTGAATAAAGTATATAATATAGTATATCATATCAGTATATAATTTTCGAGACTCATTATACTATTATCTTCGTTTTTTATCAGATTAGTTCTCAGGCACGAGGTGTCCGCAGGAGATTTCAACGCTTCACTTTCCACAGCCTTCGACGTGCCAATGCTCTCATTTTTATGCCGAGGAGAATGGTCGGGACATTTTCAAGAGCATTTGTTCCAAAATTTATATCAAAGTTATTTTACAAAATATAAAATAAAATTATAAATATTTTTATTGTTAATAAATTAATAATAACAATTGTTATTAATAACAATGAAATGTATAAATACATTTTATTGTTATTATCCAAGTGTCAGATATACAACATTTTTCCTGTGCCTCTCTCCACGTGAGTGCCAGACTTTACGACTCACTGGCAAGTGAAATTTCTGGAGAATTTACATGTCGAGTATTACGATCCTAACATGTGAAACGGAAGGGAGCCAAGTCATTGTTCCACGGAATCAAAGCGATTATATCAGACATTGGAGTGTGGAAACTGTGTATTTTTAAACCAAGATTGAGAAATCAACTTTTTACTGATTGAAATCTAGAGTTGAAAGGTGTAATGTTAATTTTGATGCAATCTGCACCGAATCTGTCGCAAATCTGCTCTAGTTTATTCGATTTTCTTCAAAATCTGCTCGAATCTGCTTAGAATCTGCTGAAATCTTCTCGAAATCTGTTTGTTTTCCTGAAAATTACCATAAAATATTATTACCAAAAAATTCTCTTGGAAAAAGAACGAATATATTTTTTTATAGCTCCGAAGCTCGACAGGATTCATGGGTACAATTCGATAAAAAAAAGACGAGCTATTGAAGTCTTCAATATTTACACGAGTTTTTTTCGATAATAAGACCGCCGCTTTCGTTCATTCGAATCGTTCCGGTTCCGATTTCAAAGGCTATCACTTTCATTCGCGCCTCCAGCAAAAACAAATCGAGCGTAATTATTCCATTAAAAGACGAGAAAATTCATGGAACGTAATAAGTAATAAAAGTTTCCACTTTATTAAAGGAAAATTCGTCGATTTTTGGTGTTGAGAAGAAATATTTTTGAGATCTGCTGTTAATCTGTCGGCAATCTGCACTTTTCAGTCAGTAGAACTAAATTAGTGGTTAAAAATTCTTTGGAGACTATCGATTTTATAAACAGACATAAATTGTGCAGAAATTTACTGAAATGTTTCATTTTGTATTTGAAAATTATGAAAATTTCATTGAATTATGAACGCTTTTATGAAATTATAAACATTTTGTAAATTTATGGACATTTTTGAAACTATGAATATTTTGTGAAATCATGAACATTTTGTGAAATTATGAACATTTTATGAAAATATGAACATTTTTATGAAATTATGAACCTTTTGTGAAACTATGAACATTTTGTGAAATTATGATCATTTTATGAAAATATGAACAGTTTTAGGAAAATATAAACATTTTTATGAAATTATGAACATTTTGTGAAACTATGAACATTTTATGAAATTGTGTACATTTTACGAAATTATGAACATTTTTATGAAAATATGAACATTTTATGAAATCATGAAAATTTAATGAAATTATGAACATTTTATGAAATTATGGACATTTTATGAAATTATGAACATTTTATGAAATTATGAACATTTTTGAAGCTATGAACATTTTGTGAAGTTGTGTACATTTTATGAAATTATGAACATTTTATGAAAATATGAACATTTTATGGAATCATGAACATTTTATAAAAATATGAACATTTTATAAAAATATGAAGATTTTATGAACATACCAAAAAGTATGAAAATCAGAGAAAATGCATGAAATATTAAAATCATGGATATTTCATGAAATTATGAGTATTTCACTTTATCATGAACAGTATAAATTATGACCGTTGCGAACATTTAAAAAAATTAATATTGTGGACATTTCATGAAATTTATGAACACAGCAATTATTTTATTAAATATTTGAAAGCTTGTAATTAATTGGATTTAAATATTTTCATACTATATGATCTTATTAAGACTGAAAATTTCCAAAGGTTATTATGAACATTTCAGAAATTCATGAAAAGTGTTTCAATTTCATTGAATCATGAAGACATTATGCCCATGTCATAAAATATTGACCATTGCGGGTACTTAATAAACTTATCATCCTTATGCACATTTAATAAAATTATGAAAATTATGAACATTTCATAAAGCCGTGAACATTATGAATGTTTCATGAAATTTTGATCATTATGACATTTCCAATGGCATTACCAATTTGACTATTTCATAAAATAATTAAATATGAGAATTTTCTTGTGAATATTTCATGAAACCATGAACATTGTGGGCATATCATGAAATTCTGAACATTACGATCATTTTACTTAAACATCGGCAGTGCGACAATTTCATTGAAGCATGAACATCATGCACATTTCATAAAATTATGAGAGTTTTGGACATTCCTTAAAATTATTCTCGTTGGGGATATTTCATAAAATTTAATAAGGAAAATTATGAAAAATATGAACATTTCATGAAATTATTACATATAATTATGTAAGTTTCTGTCTTTTCATAACATTACGATCGTTGTGATGATTTCATGAAAGTATGAACATTTCATTTCATGACATTTTGTAAAAGTATGAACATTTCATTTCATGACATTTTATAAAAGTATAAACATTTCACTTCATGACATTTTATAAAAGTATGATCATTTTATTTCATGACATTTTATAAAATTATGAACTTTTCATGATTCTATGAACTTCTATGAATATTATGGATATTTCATAAATTCTGATTATTATGAATATTTCATTATACTGCCAACAGTGTGATAATTTCATAAAATGCTGAAGTTTATGAACATTTCATGAAATTATGAACGATTATGAAAATTATGAATATTTCATGAAAACATGAATGTTGTGAGAATTTCATAAAACTATGAACATTATGAACATTTCACCGAAACATGAACAGTGTGACATTTTCATTGGATCATGAATATTATACAGATTTCATAAAATTATGACAATTTCGAGCTTTCAATAAAATAACTCCCGTTGTGAATATTTCATGAAATTATGAATATTATGAATGTCACACTTTATGATGAACAGTGTAAATTATTATTATCGGTGTGAACATTTCAAAAAATTATCAAAATTGTAGTGATTTCATAAAATTATGCACAAGGTCATCAAATCATGAACTTAGTGCCACAAAATATTGACAATTATACATATTTCATAACATTATAATCTTTTAAAATTTCATAAAATTATGAAAATTATGAAAATTTTATAAAATTATGAAAATTTCATAAAATTATGAAAATTCTGAACATTTCATAAAATTATGAAAAATATGAAAATTTCATAAAATTATGAAAATTACGAACATTTCATAAAATTATGGAAATTATGAACATTTCATAAAATTATGACAATTATGAACATTTCATAAAAATATGATCATTTCATGAAATTGTTATCATTATGATATTTCATTATATCATTAACAATTTTACAATTTCGTAAAATGATGAAATATGAGCATTTCATTAAGTTATGAAAATTATGAATATTTCATGATACCTTGAATATTATTATAAATTCACTGAAACACGAACAGTGTGATATTTTCATTGAATCATGAAATTATGAACAGTACATAAATTATGACAGTTTCACACTTTTTGTCAAATTACGATTGTTGTGATAATTTCAATAAATAATTAACATTTCGGACACTTCATGAAATTATGAACATTTCATTTCATGAAAATATGATATCATTTCTTGAAATGATTAATATTTCATGAAATGTTAATTACATTACATAAAATTATGTCCGTTTCTCACTTTTCATTAAATTACGATCGTTGTGATGATTTCATGAAATGAAATTTCGGACATGTGAAATGATGAACATTTCATTTCATGAAATCATCAACATTTTATTTCATGAAATTATGAACATTTTTTTCATGAAATTATGAACATTTACTCAATGAAATTAAAACACATAACATAAAATTATGTCCGTCGCTCTCTTCATAAAATTATGATCGTTGTGATAATTTCACAAAATTATAAACATTTAATGAAATTATCAGTATTACATAAAATTATGTCCGTTGTCCACTTTTTATAAAATTACGGTTGTTGTGATAATTTCATGAAATTTTATGAACATTTCATTTCATGACATTATCAACATTTTATTTGATGCAGTTATGAAAATTTACTTCATGAAATTATGAAAAATTTATATCAGGAAATTATGAACATTTCATTTCGTGAAAATATCAAGATAGCATGTCTTAAAATGATTAATATTTCATGAAATGATGAACGTTACATAAAATTATGTCCTTTGCTCACTTTTCACAAAAATACGATCGTAGTAATAATTTCATGAAATTATGAACTTTTCGAACAAGTTGTGAAATTGTGAACGTTTCATTTAATGAAATTATCAACATTTTATTTCATGAAATTATGAACATTTTACTTCATGAAATTATGATCATTTTAATTCATGAAATTATGAACATTTTACTTCGATTATGGACATTTTATTTCAGTAAATTATTAACATTTCATTTCATGAAAGTATAAAAATATTTCTTGAAATTATTAATATTTTATGAAATTATGAACTTTTCATGAAATTATGCACATTACATAAAATTATGCCCGTTCTCCACTTCTTATCAACCTTTTATTTCATCCAGTTATGAACATTTACATCTTGAAATTATGAACATTTTATTTTAGGAAATTATGAACATTTTATTTTAGGAAATTATGAACATTTCATTTCGTGAAAATATCAAGGTAGAAATTCGTGAAATTATTATTTCATGAAATCATGAACATTAAATAAAATTATGCATGTTGCCCTATTTTCATGAAATTATAAACACTGTGGAAATTTCATGAAATTATGAAAATTTCATTTCATGTAAACATGAACCTTTCACTTCGTGAAATTATGAACATTTCATTTCATGAAATTATGAACATCCCAATTCATAAAATTATGAACATTTTACTTCATGAAATTATGATCATTTCATTTCATGAAATTATGAACATTTCATCTCGTGAAATTATAAACATTTCATTTCATTAAATTATAAACATTTCATTTTGTGAAATTATAAACATTTCATTTTGTGAAATTATGAACGTTTCATTTAATGAAATTGTGAACATTTCATTTCATGAAATTATGAAAATTTTGTTTCATGAAATTATGAACACTTCAATTCATGAAATTATGAACATTTCAATTCATGAAATTATGCACATTTCAATTCATGAAATTATGAACATTTCATTTCATGTAAACATGAACATTTTACTTCGTGAAATTATGAACATTTCATTTCATGAAATTATTAACATTTCATTTTGTGAAGTTATGAACATTTCATGAAATTAAAAACATTACATTTACTGAAATTATGAACATTTCATTTCATGAAATTATGAACATTTCACTTCGTGAAATTATCAACATTTCACTTCGTGAAATTGTGAACATTTGATTTCATGAAATTGTGAACATTTCATTTCATGAAATTATGAACATTTCATTTCATGAAATTATGAAGATTCCATTTCATGAAATTATGAACATTTCATTTCATGAAGTTATGAAGATTCCATTTTATGAAATTATGAACATTTTATTTCATGAAATTGTGAACATTTCAATTTGTAAAATTATGAACATTTCTATTTGTGAAATTATGAACATTTCAATTTGTGAAATTATGAACATTTTACTTCATGAAATTATGAACATTTTATTTCATGAAATTGTGAACATTTTATTTCATGAAATTATGAACCTTGTAAAAATAAGAATAAATTGTAATAAACTGTATATAATGTGCATTCGAATTGTAAATATTTCATACAAGTAATTGTATGTTAATTATGAAAATGAATAGATTTAAAATAAATTGCACATGATTTTGCATGAAATCGCTATCAATTTCCGAGGGAACTATTTTCTTTTAATTAAACAAGTTAATATATCAGTCAATTTATTTTCCCTAAGCTTGCAAGTACCTCAACACCTTCCTAATGTATTCTAATGCGTTCACGTTCACTTTCAAAGTAAATTCCATCGGCATGCCTGTTTGAAAGTGAATTTATTCTGTAGTATAGGTTACCTATAAATAAGCGACATACCCGAGTCGAGTTCTCCTTTTTTTCTGTTATGTTTTTTTTTTCATAAACAATATTGCACATGAGTTGCGAAATTCTCGTCATTTTATCGTTACAAACGACTTTCTCTTGAGACGGTGTCGATCGTTTAATCAGGACCTTCTCAATACTCCCCCTCTCTTTTTAAAAATATTTTCATTCCCCATTTTTAACGGCCAAGTCTAAAACCCGTTGATTAATTTTTTTTTTAATTCAGGCATAATGTATTGCCATTTTCTGACCGATGTTTACAAAAATATTTATTTTTTCTATTTTTGTCGTTTTCTCAGCTTCTATTAAGTACACGATAACTTATAACCACCTTGCGAGATGCGGAATAGTCCACTTTGATCTAATCCACATATTTATTTTGCGGAAATCTAAGTCTATAACATGAAAATTCGAGAAAATCGAAAAAAATGAACGTTGTTCAGCTGCAACAGTGACCGTTAAAGGGTTAAGGGTTAAACGTCCTTGAACCCGAGTTGCCGTGAAATTTCATCATCAGATTCACTAATAATAAATATGTTTTAACAAAAATAAACAAAAAATAAACAAACACGTAGTGTTCGTTATTTTATATTCACTTCTAATTAATTCGCGGAAACTCGCTTTCTCGCTTTTTCCTCTTGACTCGACGAGGTAACCTCGCTCGATTACGGGTTACACTCACCGGCCCTGAATTCTAGACAGCGACCTGAGATCGCCACTTAAAGAGGATGTTTGCACAAGTATGAGAATCCATTGATCAGAATCAAGATAATCATCACTACAAATTTGGATTTTCATTCTAAACCTATTTTCCCCTATAAAAGACAGTAATATTGTTTTTCTAAAGTTACAAGAATAGTAACTTTTCCTCGGCTAAAACACATATTTAATAATTCATACTTGTGTAACAAAAGTTGTTAGCAGGAAAAAGCATTTTAATTTATAATTGAGTTTAACTTCATTAAAAATCATTTCTGCAAAAAATTAATTTCTGAAATAGAACGTTTCATGATCTTATGAACATCATGAATACTTCATGAAATTATGAACGTATCATGAAAGATTCATGAGCATTATGAACATTGTAAACATTATTACCATTTCATAAAATTATGAACACTTCATGAAATTATGAACATAATAGGCACTTCATGATATTATGAACATTATGATCAGAATACACTTTTCATTAGATTATGAACGTTTCATGTACATAATCAACATTTCACGAACTTATGAACATTTCATGAACTTATGAACACTATGGGCATTTCGTGAAATTATGAACGTTTCATGGACTTATGAACAATGTGGACATTTCATGAAATTATGAACATTTCCTAAAATAATGGACATTATAAAGCATTTTATAAAACTATGAACATTTTATAAATCCATAAAGATTTCATAAAACCATGAAAATTTCATAAAACTATGAATATTTTATAAAATCATGAAGATTTCATAAAACCATAAAGATTTTATAACACCATGAACATTTCATAAAAGCATGAACATTTCATAAAACTATGAACATTTCATAAAACCATGAATATTCCATAAAATCATGAAAATTTCATAGAAGCATGAAGATTTCATAAAACTCTGAACATTTCATTAAACTATGAAAGTTTCATGGAATTATGAACATTATGAACGATAATCATCACTGCTAATTTAGATTTTTATTCTAGAACTATTTTCCTCTATAAAATACGTAATAATATTTATTCAACAAGTATAGTTAATTTTCCTAGACTAAAATACATATTTAATAATAATTCATACTTGTGTAACGGTCAAAGCAGTTTAATTTTTAATTGAGTTTAACTTCATTAAAAATCATTTCTGCAATACATTACTTTCTGAAATTGAACGTTTCATTATCTTATGGACATCATGAACATTTCATGAAATTATAAACGTTTCATGAAAATTTCATGAGAATTATGAACATTGAGAATCATCATTACCATTTCATAAAATTATGCACATCAAGAACATTTCATAAAGTTATAAACATTATCAACATTTCAGAAAATTGTGAACATTTCAGAAAATTATGAACATTTCATGAAATTATGAACATAATAGGCACTTCATGATATTATGATCATTATGATCAGAATGCACTTTTCATTAAATTATGAACGTTTTATGAACATAATCAACATTTCACAAACTTATGAACATTTCATGAACTTATGAACACTGTGGACATTTCGTGAAATTATTAACGTTTCATGGCCTTATGAACATTGTGGACATTTCATGAAATTATGAACATTTCCTAAAATAATGAACATTATAAAGCATTTCATAAAACCATGAACATTTTATAAAACCATGAACATTTTATAAAACCATAAAGATTTTATGAAACCATGAACATTTCATAAAACTATGAATATTTTATAAAACCATGAAGTTTTCATAAAACCATAAAGATTTTATAACACCATGAACATTTTATAAAACCATGAACATTTCATGAAATTATGAATATAACAGGCACTTCATGAAATTATGTGCATTATGATCAGAATGCACTTTTCATGAAATTATGAACGTTTCATAATCATAATCAACATTTCACGAACTTATGAACATTTCATGAATTTATGAACACTATAGACATTTCGTGAAATTATGAACGTTTCATGGACTTGTGAACTTTGTGGACATTTCATGAAATTATGAGCATTTCATGAAACTATGAACATTTCATGAAATTATGGACATTTCATGAAACTATAGGCATTTCATGAAATTATAAACATTTCTTAAAATAATGGACATTATAAAGCATTTCATAAAACCATGAAAATTTTATAAAACCATAAGGATTTCATAAAACCATGAAAATTTCATAAAACAATCAATATTTTATAAAACCATGAAGATTTCATAAAACCATAAAGATTTTATAACACCATGAACATTTCATAAAAGCATGAACATTTCATAAAACTATGAACATTTCATAAAACCATGAATATTCCATAAAATCATGAAAATTTCATAGAAGCATGAAGATTTCATAAAACTCTGAACATTTCATTAAACTATGAAAGTTTCATGGAATTATGAACATTATGAACGATAATCATCACTGCTAATTTAGATTTTTATTCTAAAACTATTTTCCTCTATAAAATACGTAATAATATTTATTCAACAAGTATAGTTAATTTTCTTAGACTAAAATACATATTTAATAATAATTCATACTTGTGTAACAAAAGTTGTTAACAGGCCAAAGCAGTTTAATTTTTAATTGAGTTTAACTTCATTAAAAATCATTTCTGCAATACATTACTTTCTGAAATCGAACATTTCATGATCTTATGAACATCATGAACATGATGAACGGACCTTATGAACGGGCATTTCATGAAATTGTGAACATTTCATGGAACATTGTGAACATTTTCTGAAATTATTAACATTATGAACACTATTAAGATTTCATAAAAGTGTAAACTTTATGAACATTTCATGAAATTATGACCATTGAGAATTCTACGAAGATTTAATAAAATTATGAACATTTTATGAACATTGTGATAATTGATTGGACATTATGATCATTTCATGAACATTATGGACATTTAATGAACATTGCATAAACTTATGAACATCATGACCGTTCTGTAAAATAATTGTGAATATTATGAATATTTAATGGGCTTATGAACATCATTAACAGTCTATAAAATTATGAATATTTCACAAAAGTATAAACATTATGAACATTTCATGAAATTATAAACGATTATGAAAATCATAAATATTTCATGAAAGCATTAACATTTAGGCAATTTCATAAAACTATGAACATTAAGAACACTTCATTGAAACATGAACAGTGTGACATTTTCATTGAATCATGAATATTATTCACATTTCATAAAATTGTGACAGTTTCGAACTTTCAATAAAATAACTACCGTTGTGAATATTTCATGAAATTATGAATATTATAAATGTTTCACTTTATCATGAACAGTGTACATAATTTTCGGTGCGAACATTTTAAAAAATTATGAATATCGTGGACTTTTCATAAAATTATGAACAAGGTCATTAAATTATGAACATTATACTTATTTCACAAAATATTGATCATTATGCATATTTCATAAAATTATGAAAATTATGAACATTTCATAAAGCCATAAACATTATGAATATTTCATAAAGCCATAAACATTATAATTATTTCATAAAATTCTGATTATTATGATATTTCATTATCGCATTAACAATTTGACATTTTCGTAAAATGATGAAATATAAGCATTTCATTAAGTTATGAAAGTTATGAAAATTATGAATATTTAATGAAACCGTGAACATTGTTATCATTTCACTGATACATGAACAGTGTGGCGTTTTCATTGAATTATGAAATTATGAACATTACATAAAATTATTTCCGTTGCCCAATTTTTGTCAAATTACGAATGTTGTAATAATTTCATGAAATTATGTTTATTTTATTTCATGAAATTATGAACATTTCATTTCATGAAATTATGAACATTTCATTTCATGAAATTATGAACATTTTATTTCATGAAATTATGAACATTTTATTTAAGAAAATTATGAAATTATTTCATAAAACCATGAATATTTCATAAAACCATGAAAATTCATAAAACTCTGAACATTTCATAAAACTATGAAAATTGTGAGCATTTCATGAAATTTTGAACACTATGAGCGATAATCATTGCTTTCCGAATTTGAACGTTTCATGGACTTACGAACAACATGAACGTTTCATGAAATTATGAGCATTATGAACACCATGAACATTTCATAAAATTATGAACATTTCATGGAGATTGCGAACATTTCATGAACATTATAAACATCTCTAGAACATTATTAACATTTCATGAAATTATAAACATTATAAGCATTTTATGAAATTATGAACATTATGAACGATAAATAATCATCACTACCAATTTAGATTTTGATTCTGGAATTTTTTTCCCTTATAAAATACATAAATATTATTTTTCTCAACAAGAATAGAAACTTTTCCTCGAATAAAAAACATATTTAATCATTCATACTTGTGTAACAAAAGTTGTTAGTATGGAAAGGCAGTTTATTCTATAATCGAGTGCAACTTCATTAGAAAATCTTTTCTGCGTCATATTACTTTCTGAAAAATAGAAGCAAATGTTGAATCTTGCGGAAACACTTAATCCTGCACCTGTCTGCTGAAAATCTGTCCGAAATCTGCAAGAACAGATTTGCTGCAGAAAAGCAGCAGAAATGTACAAAAGTGATATTCAGAGAGACTTAATTAAAGTTTTTCAGATTTATATGAAACATTGTACTTCAAGAAGTCTTTTAAATGTCAAAAACTACTGAAAAAAGTTATTGCATATTGACCTCGATGCCACACGTATCGTTTATCGAATCGATTTCACTTTCAATGAGTGCCACTATTTTGCAACGCCCAGTGACGTAAAATTTCTAATTCCTCCAGTCAATTCCTTAATTTCAACTTTCTCTGGAAATTAACACCCAAATTCAATAAAACCCAATTAAATTTAAAGCAGAATTTTTATTTTAAGAAAGGTCGACGAATTCAAATAAAACATCTTACTAGTATTAGTACTTTTTGTTGCTCTAATTTTTTTTCTCGTTGCTGAGAGTAGTTGCAATTCGAGAAATAGGAAGCGATACGATTCCCAAGAGAGAAAATTTCTGGAAAGTGAATATTCTATTTTTCTTGCATTTCCATGCAATAATGTTCGTTGTACTCTCTATTTTGATTTACACTGGACCAGTAGGTGTAATTTACAGAGCGTACGAGGAAGCAATGTTGGCTTCTAATGCACCCAATAAAGTATCACTTATATGGTTAGGCGTCGATCTCGTTATGCATCGCGAACAATTATTCAGCCATGGAGGAAACGTCGGAAGAAGAAGCGGTGTTGAGAGAAATGTGTCTGGCATGACTAAATTAAAGAAACGAGCGAAATGCATACCCATAACCTTTCTTTCACTTTCAAAATGTTACGGTATTTTATTTTAGTCTGTCTTGATTGAAGCGTTTTCTTAGAATTTAATAATCTCCAATAAACTTTTTTTTTTCTATTTTCAATTCCTTCAAATGTGCACATCTTATTCATAAATACTGAAAACTGTAGTTTGCGGTCGTAAGTAGCATTGAACTACTCTGTGCAGTCTTTAATATCAGAGAAATCTACTGCGCAGCAATAGGTATCATAAAATAGTAGTGCGCAACTGTAAGTATCATATAAATCTATTTGCGCAGCCATAATCATCATAGAATTTTACTGCGCAGCCATAGTTATCGTAAAATTTTACTGCGCAGCTGTAAGTATCATAGAAATCTAATGCGCAACCATAAGTATCATAGAAATCTAATGCACAGCCATAAGTATCATATAATTATACTGCACAGGCAGAAGTGCCATAAAATTCTACTGTGCAACCATCATCATAGAAATCTAGTGCGCAGCAATATTTATCGTAGAATTCTACTGCGCAGTCGTAGTTATCATAAAATTCTACTGCGCAACCATAAGTATCATAGAATTCTACTGCACCATCATAAGTATCATAAACCATAAGTATTATGCGCAGTCGTATCTATCATAAAATTCTACTGCGCAACCATAAGTATCATAGAATTCTACTGCACCATCATAAGTATCATAAAATTATACTGCGCAACCATAAGTATCATAGAAATCAAATTCGCAGCCATAAGTATCATAAAATTCTACTGCGCAACCATAAGTATCATAGAATTCTACTGCACCGCCATAAGTATCATAAAATTCTACTGCGCAACCATAAGTATCATAGAAATCAAATTCGCAGCCATAAGTATCATAAAAATTCTATTGCACAGACAGAAATATTATAAAATTCTAAAGTGCAACCATAAGTATCATAGAAATCTAATGCACAGCCATAAGTATCATATAATTATACTGCACAGGCAGAAGTGCCATAAAATTCTACTGTGCAACCATCATCATAGAAATCTAGTGCGCAGCAATATTTATCGTAGAATTCTACTGCGCAGTCGTAGTTATCATAAAATTCTACTGCGCAACCATAAGTATCATAGAATTCTACTGCACCATCATAAGTATCATAAACCATAAGTATTATGCGCAGTCGTATCTATCATAAAATTCTACTGCGCAACCATAAGTATCATAGAATTCTACTGCACCATCATAAGTATCATAAAATTATACTGCGCAACCATAAGTATCATAGAAATCAAATTCGCAGCCATAAGTATCATAAAATTCTACTGCGCAACCATAAGTATCATAGAATTCTACTGCACCGCCATAAGTATCATAAAATTCTACTGCGCAACCATAAGTATCATAGAAATCTAATGCACAGCCATAAGTATAACAGAATTCTACTGCGCAGTTATAAGTATCACATACTTCTACTGCACATTTATAGGTATCATAAAATTCTACTGCGCAACCATAATAATAATAGAAATCTAATGTGCAGCAATAATTACCATAGAATTCTACTGCGCAGCCGTAGTTACCATAAAATTCTACTACGCAAACATAAGTATCATAGAAATCTAATGCACAACCATAAGTATTATAGAATTCTACTGCGTAGCCAGAAGTATCAAAATTCTATTAGGTAAGTATCATAGAAATCTAATGCGCAGCCATAAGTATCATAGAATTCTACTGAACAGACAGAAGTATCATAAAATTCTGCTGCGCAACCATAAGTATCACAGAAATATAATGCGCAGCCATAAGTATCACAAAATTGCTCAAACTGGGCATTTGTTTATAAAATTTCTATGTAACAATGACAAAATTGTTATGAAATGACAATGTAGTTTATTTGAACATCACTGTCACGTCAAGCAAAGCAAATTTTCAAAAAAGTAACTCAAAAACTCAAAAATTGCTCAAACTACGCATTTGTGGATAAAATTTTTTTATAACAATGACATTTGTCATGAAATAACAATATAATTTACAAAAGTATCACTAGAAAGACTAACAAAGTACGTTAAAAAAAGTAACTATAACTCTTAAAAATTGCTCAAACTGTGCATTTGTTTATAAAATTTGTTTATGAAAATTACACAGTTGTCATGAAATTGCAACATAGCTTGTTGCAACATCACTCCCAAGTCAAATAAAGCACTTTTAAAAAAAAAGTACCTCAAACACTCAAAACTTGCTCAAACTGTGCATTTGTTTATAAAATTTGTTTATAACAATAAAAAATATATTCCGTTTTGTCTTCATATGTCTTTATATTACTTTAAATTGGATTAAAAACGAAAATCGCTTAATAAATATCCAAAACCACTCAAAAATCACCTACCATTGTTTATAACAATACAATTGTTAATAACAATGACATTTGTCATGAAATGACAATATAATTTACAAAAGTATCACTAGAAAGACTAACAAAGTACGTTAAAAAAAGGTAGCTGAAACTCTTAAAAATTGCTTAAACTTGCATTTGTTTATAAAATTTGTTTATGACAATTACACAGTTGTCATGAAATTGCAACATAGCTTATTGAAACATCACTCCCAAGTCAAAGAAAGCACTTTTTTAAAAAAAGTACCTTAAACACTCGAAAATTGCTCAAACTGCGCAGTTGTTTATAAAATTTGTTTATAACAAACACACAGTTGTCATAAAATTGCAACATAGCTTATTGCAACATTACTCTCAAGTCAAACAAAGTAGTTTTAAAAAAAAGTACCTCAAACACTCAAAAATTGCTCAAACTGCGCAATTGTTTATAAGATTTGTTCATAACAATAAGAAATATATTCATTTTTGTCTTGATATGTTTTTGTGTTTTTTTAAATTGGATCAAAAACGAAAATCGTTTAATAAATAACCAAAACCACTCAAAAATCACTTACCATTGTTTATAACAATACAATTGTTAATAACAATGACATTTGTCATGAAATGACAATATAATTTACAAAAGTAT
>JBAGKK010274799.1:0-41832 GCA_037177015.1 Euceroptres primus | reverse complement strand
CAAAAATTTTCAAAATGCTGTGATTTTTTGAATTTTTATTCAAAATGTCTGGCTAACAAACTTGACCTTCATTTTAGAACGCTAAAAGAGTATACCAAAGGCCAATCCAATCTGTCAATTCTTTCGAAAGTTATCGTGTTAACAAGAAAAAAAAATCTACAGACAGACAGACAGACACATTTACAAAAACCACTTTTTTGGGTTCAGGGGGTCTCAAAACGTGGATATTTGACAAAAACGGGTGGGGGTCACATTTTAAACAAATCTAATACCTTCTCTGATGAGAATGTAAAAATTCAAAATTTAGTCTTCATTTTTCAAAATCAAAAATATTTTTGATTTTTTTTTGAATTTCGACAACTTTGTCTCTTTTTTAAAAAAGAAGATTAAAGCTTAGGATGTTTACCTTAAGAGCCTTGATTTTAGGATATTTGAAAATTGCTAAAAATGAAATTTTGGAATTTGGTTAATTGCACATTTTTCATGAGCAAGTTATATTTATATTTCTTAAATTATAAATATTACACGAGAACTGCACATTAAAAATGCGCAATTAACTAAATTCCAAAATTTCATTTTTGTCAATTTTCAAAAGAAATTCCACTTTTATATTCAAGGCTCTTAAAGCAACACATCCTAAGCTTTTTTTTTTAAGAGAAAAAAGTGTCGAAATTCAAAAAAAGTCAAAAATATTTTTGATTCTGAAAAATGAAGACTAAATTTTGAATTTTTAAAATTTTTTTCTACTCCACTCGAAAGGTCGTGAAAAAATCTATCGACAACGTTGAGGTCAAAATTTTTTTTATGCCATAAGAAATTAGTTATATATATATTCGAAATGAAGGCTGTGAGCACAAATTCCAAAAATTTCTCCCCCTCTACCTCAAAGAGTTTTTGACTAAAGTGATCCATCCTTTTTGTGTGGAGTAAACTTTATGCAAAATTGAGCCGGATCGGACAATTTTATTTTTTCGGGTGGGTACACTTCAGAAATTATGCCCCTCCTATTGTATAAGGAGCCGTTCATAAATTACGTAAGGGTCTTTTGAACCTACCCATCGACCCTATATACGTAATTTTTTCAAAACTATATTTTTCAGGAATTTATTACTATAAGTCCATCTGATTTTCAGTGATATATATATATTTATGGAAATTAGCATTAATTAATCATTTTAATCATTTTGGGACAGTTTAAGGCCCCAGGTAATGATGCATTCGAGCGATTCGATCCGGGAAACGAGCGATTTTTCATTTATTCTCGGTTGGATATCCGAAGTGTCATATCGCTAGATGCTCGGAAAAACGATCTTCTCGGATTCCGAGCAATATCAGACGATAAAACCGAGCATCCTCGGTTTTGATATTTTATAATGATCAAAGTTATATGTGTGTCATTACTTTGAAAAAACCGAATTTTTACCTCTAAAAATAGCCAGACAGTGCCTTTGTTAATTAAATTTGTTTAAGCAATCATCAGTTGTTATTGGATGAATAAATCTGATAATTTTGTGACATTTTCGCATAATTTTTGTCCGATTCAATAGAAAAAACTTGATTTATTTCAACCTGACTACCTGCTATGGATAATTGTTTATAAAATTTGTTTATAAAATAACAATTCATTTATTATATTTCATAAATTCAATTAAAAAACGGTTTTTGTCTATAAATTGTTCAAATTTAGTGCAAATCAATTCACGAATCACTGCAAATCTCTATGAATCCATTTTCACTCACTTATTTGTTTATAACAAATTCAATAAAGTTTTAAACAAATTCTAAGCTATTAGGTAAGATTTCTGGATAGTTGCTTCATTGATCCTAGGTATTTTGGATTGAATCCAAGTATTTTTCGAATACCGGTACTCTTCTAAAAAAAAATCTTTTTTCCCATTTTTTTTATTAAATAAAAAAAAATAAAAACTTTTTCAAAATCTTCCCTGATCGATTTATGCGGAATTTTATTAGCTTTAATAAAAAAAAACGTTCAAATCAGTTCTCGAACCGCTTCTAAGTATCAATTTGTCCAGAGACAGTTTTTTTGCCCCACTGTGCGGCGCCAGTCGCTGGCACTTCTCTGACATAACCTCTAAATTTTCTGATGTTTTAAAAACTAATTAAAAACTATTATGCCTGAGAAAAATTGTAAAAAAATATGCAAATTAAAAATAGCATACCTGTATTTTCTATTTCTGCGTATACTTTTGGCGCGAATTTCTATAATTTAGTTTATTTTTTATCTGCAACAAATGCTGAAAACCCCATAGCTAGAATGTATCATTTTACAATTCCATCGTTTAGTATAATTATAGACCGAATCTATTTCAAATCATGCAGGCCGGCAGGTGTCCTGTTCAGAATTGACTTTCCAATGAAATATATTCTTGTACGTGAAAAATAAGACACGTATTTTTTGAAATTAAAATAGCGGCATATTTACATTTTTTACGAATATTTATTAATTTTAAGGGAAAAATTGGTTTTTTACAAATTTTACTTTAAAAATCTTACCCTTTTTGCAATTTTTGAGATATTAAGGTTTTTCTTGTTCCAGTTTGTCACATTTTTCTTACTCTTGCGAAATCCACATAGAAAATTAAAAAATAATAAAAAATAGTAAAGTTATTTCGATTTTTGGAAAAAACGAAAAAAATGTTTAAAAACCCCACCTATTTTTCCCCTGAAATTTTGAGGAATAATATGTACCAATATAATCTGTACTCCATAAATTCTTCCTCTGGTATTTTTTGGTTATCCAGAAGAAACACAATATTTTATATTTTTGCTTCAAAACCTTGCCATATTGGCAATTTTTGAGATTTTAAGGTTTTTCTTGTTTCAGCTTATCAAGTTTTTTACACTTCTTTGAAACTGATGAGGAAAGCAAATAAATAATAAAAACCGGTATAACTATTTTGATTTTTTGACAAAAAAAACACGAAATTTTCTTCAAAAACTACCTTTTTTGCGCTGTAATTTTCAGGTTGTTGGGTGGTAACATAGTCTACCTGCTGTAGATTTCAAAACTGGATCGTATTTGCATTTCAAGAGAAAAAAAATTATATTTTTTCTAAAATACAATAAAATTTCTAAAATACAAAATACAATAAGGAAAATAGAATTTTTTTTTGAAATATCAGTACAATCCAGTTTTAAAATTTATAGAAGGTAGACTATATTATCACCCAACACACTTGAAAATCGAAATAGGTTTACCAGTTTTTATTCTTTCTTTGTTTAAAGAAAATCTCGTGTTTTATTTTTTCAAAAAATCAAAATAGCTTTACCGACTTTTATTATTTTTCTGTTTCTCTCATCGATTTCGAAGGAGTGTAAAAAATTTGATAAGCTGAAACAAGAAAAACCTTAAACTCTAAAAAATTGCAAAAATGACAAGGTTTTGAAGCAAAAAGATAAAATAATTTTTTTCTTCCGAAAAACAAAAAAATACCGAATGGGAAATTTGTGGTAAGTAGACTATATTGGTACCTATTAGTCCGCAAAATTTCAGGGCAAAAATGTTGGGTTTTTAAGAAAAAGAATTTTTCGATTTTTCCAAAAAATCGAAATAGCTTTACTATTTTTTATTATTTTTTAATTTTCTTCATGGATTTCGAAAGAATGAGAAAAATGTGACAAACTGGAGCAAGAAAAATCTTAATATCTAAAAAATTGCAAAAATGGCAATGTTTTTAAAGGAAAATTTGCAAGCAACTAATTTTTCCTTTAAAATTTAAAAATATTTGTAAAAAATGTAAATATGTCGCCATGTTAATTTCGAAAAATACGTGTCTCCTTATTTTTCACGTACAAAAACATATTTCATTGGCAAGCTGATTCTGAACAGGTCATCCGCCGGCCTGCACGATTTGAAGTGGATTCGGTCTATAACATTCATTTAAAATTTATTTTTGTTTAAAAATAGATTCATGTTAATTAAAATTCAGAATAATAAATAATATTCTGATTCATTTTGTTGTGTGACTTCTACTGTTTTTATAAAGATCAAATTTATAATTCTTGAAAATGTAAAAACGTCAATTTTAAAATCACTCACTTTATTTTGGTTTTTTCCGTGCTTTTAACTTATTGTTTCATTCGAAATTCCAGCATAAACATTGTAAACATAACGACATAACCTCACTTTTTTGTATCAAAGTAGGAGTGCCAACAACTGGAGACGATACATTTTATATAAAATTCTATTGGCACCTTTCTCAAAATTAATAAATAAATTATTCACAAGTCTTAATTTTCATTTTTATTAAACTTTAGATATTTCTTTATAATATTCGCAAGAAATGAAGTAATTTTATTTATTTACAACGTTACTGTAACAATATTAAAAAGTGCCATCAGCTAAAGATTTTCTTTAGAAAAAGCGTAAAAATCTTGGCACCCTAAGAATATAAATGGATTTAATTATTTAACGAATGAATATGTAACTGTTTTATGTAAGTTGTATACACCTTTTTTGGAAAAATTACAGTAGAATTCAACTGGCGTAGGTAAAATACGCTAAGTATACAGGCTATTTTATTATTTTGAAGAAAAAAAACTAGAGAAGGGTGCCAACGACCGGCGCAGTGCCAACGACTGGTGCTCTTACCCTATTATCTTGTGATAATCCTAAATAACTTTGAATTATAAATTCTAGACAAAGTAATATACAAAGTTATTTTCAAACTTGTGAATTAAACTCTTGGAATTTAAAGTTTAACCGCTTCAAACTGAAAGCATGCATTGCAAACAAGCAGTTGAAGTTTATCTTTATATTGTTTAAATGTTTCAAAGTGTAAATTTGAACACATGCAATATATAAAATGGTTATTCTTCTGAATTTCAAAAGTAATTTGTAATTAGAGTTAGAATAGTACACTTTTCATCTTTTTAATTTTACACGTTTTATATTTGCTCCTTATTCATTACCAGAGCTAATAATAGACATAATGAAAGTGACTCAACTGGTGTAAACATTTGCATGAAAATTAATTACAAAGAGCATTTCAGTTCTAAATTAATTTCATGGGACGTGCCACGCCCGACTCGTTTGTCGAAAAAGTCCTCATTCTTTTTTCAGTGAAATGTACACATTCTCGGCAGAAAAAATGGACAAAACATGGAAAGAGTTAATGCACGAGAGAATTTAAGTGACGAGGTTTTCCGTGTTAGTGTGAATTTCTGTTCGAAACCCTCATCTAAACTTGAGTATAGCGAGAGTTTAACGATCGTGTTACACCCGTGGGTTTCGCCTCTGCCCTATTCTTATCATCTATATTCTATATCTATATATCTTAGAATTCCAGAATGAGGAATCGAGGAAGAAAATTCCATTACGATCGAAAATCGATACCCTATTCTTGATTCGCAAACGCTTTGAAGTCGACAAAATGTCACACTTCAATTTCGTTGCTTATATTCCGGGTTCAATTTTAACTTCTCAGAAACGTGGAACGACATTTCTGATGTTAGGTGATATCGCTTAATTTGGGGAGTGCCACTCAGTGTGGTTGGCGTGACTTTCTGTCTTAATATTAACCCAATTCTGCTCACAATCATATCTTTAGTTATAAATAAAATAATCTTGTCAGATAATTGTATGCTAAGAAAAATATTTGATAGAATAAACAAAATCTTTGTTTGTTTAATAAAAGAATTTTTTTGGTTAATGTCATTCTGTTGATATAAAATGGTATTTTTTGGAAATAAAGGAAAAATAAATATTCATTAGTTTAATTCTATTTGCACAATTTGAACTGAATATTTTAACTCATTTTCTATTTTATTTTAGTAGAGAAAATGGTAAAAATCAATTGCAAGTTTTTTTAAAGTGCAGATACTTTAATCAAAAATTTTAAACTTTGAAATGTAATTTGTAATGAAATATTTTCTCTCGTATTATTGGAATGATTCAGCAAGGATGTTGGAAGCAGAAAAGTTGGAAGAGAAAAAGAAACCACAGTCGAAATCAAAGTTGGAACTAGTCCAGAGTTACTGGTATTAGAAAAAGGTGTACACTTATTTGGCTCGAAAAAAAATCACAATAGAATTGAAAGTTTGCGTTTCTGTCATAGTTTTCATATTTGAAAAGTTTCTTACTTCTAACCTTATAAATACTTATTTGAAGGAATTAAATAACAGATCATTGTATTTTTAATTCTTTTAAACAGAATTTTATTTATCTCAAGTAGGAAATCTTCAAATAATATTTGTCGAAAAGAAAGTAAGATCCCAGACAAATATTTAATGAGTATAATTTTCCTCTTCATAAATATTTTATAAATATTTTCAAATAAACTTGTACATATTTAGCTCAAGTGAAATATTCATTTAGTATGCAAAAATGTCACTGATTTCAAATAAATCATTTTAATATATATTACCTAAATCAGTTTTTATGTACTTAAATAAAAAATGTTTTAAATTACTGGGAGGTAAATTAATTAGATTTATATAAAATATTTTGTGGGATAAAAAATCTGAGGTTCCTTTTTGTAATCAAACGGTTAGGCCATAGTAAGATGTAATCGTGACTAACAATAAGTGTGCTTGTGGCATTTGGAAAGTTCTGTCCTTGCTGTTGTCAGTTTATGCTTTTGATAGTGATATCGTCTGTTTTATAACTACACAACATATAATGATGGGTAGTTGAGAGAAGAAGAGGCTTTGTCTGAGGGAACTGCCATACCTGTAGGTACGGTCGATACTAGATTTCTGCGCTGTGCTCTACTTATTAGATAAGTTTCCGCTTCTGTACTCCCACCATTGTTCTGCTAAAGACCGATCGTTCCTCTCAAGCTTCAAAATTGATGCTACTAATTTATTGAGACAACCAAAACACTCGCTCTTGGGATATGATAGAGCTTTAGAGCTTGTAATGATTTAGTTATAGCTTTAGGTGCTTGGTTTTAGTGCAACATAAAAGAAACAGAATATCATAATGTTTTGTTTTGACTTTACAAATTGAACCGCCCCATCGTATAAGGGGGTATAGAATTTCTTGGCCCGAGCGTAATGGCCTCTCACCGCTTTTGTAATTTTTTAAAACTTTTATCTTTGAAATTTATATGGAGTACTTTATTTGCTTGGATAATATCAAAAACTATTTTTAAAATTGTAATTTTTACATTGTCAGGATCCGGTTGTGCTGGGACCGATGAATTTTGGGATGTATGCAACTTGCCAAAAGTGCAAGTAACCGAACCAGTATTATACCGAAAATTTCTTACTGAATCCCTAAATTGCCGATTTTTCAGATTCTCGAATTTCCAGTTTACGGAATTTGTACTTTACCGAATTTTCATTTTACCGAATCTTCATAATACCGAATTTGCATTTTACCGAATTTTCATATGTATATGAATATGTACGTGAATATGCGATTCGGTAAGATGCGAATTCGGGTATACCCGAATTATTTGCATCTTACCGAATCGCATATTCCCGAATTTTAATTTTACCAAATTTTCAGTTTGTAAATTCGGTAAAATAAAAATTCAGGAATATGCGATTCGGTAAGATGCAAATTCGAGAATATGAAAATTCGGTAAACTATGAATTCGATGTTATGAAGATTCGGTAAAATGGAAATTCGGTAAAGTGAAAATTCGGTAAACTGAAAATTCGGAAAAGTGCAAATTCGAGAAAATGAAAATTCGGTAAACTGCAAATTCGGGAAAATGAAAATTCAGTAAAATGCAAATTCGGTGATGTGAAAATTCGGTAAATTGAAAATTCGTAAAATGCATTTTCGAGAATCTGAAATTTCGGTAAGATACGTTTTCGGGAATCTGAAAATTCGGTAAGATGCAAATTCGGAAATATGAAAATTCGGTAAAATGCGTTTTTTGAAATATGAAAATTTGGTAAACTGCAAATTCAGTATTATGAAGATTCAGTAAAACGAAAATTCGATAAAGTGCAAATTCGGGAAAATGAAAATTCGGTAAAGTGAAAATTCAGTAAAGTGCAAATTCGGGAAAATGAAAATTCAGTAAAATGCAAATTCGGTAATGTAAAAATTCGGTAAATTGAAAATTCGTAAAATGAATTCGGTAAGATGCAAATTTGGATATATGAAAATTCGGTAAAATTAGTTTTATGAAATATGAAAACTCGGTAAAATGAAAATTCGGGAATATGAAAATTCGTCAATTTGGGGAATCGGTAATCTGAAAATTCGTCAATTTTAGGAATAAGTAATCTGAAAATTCGATAAAATGAAAATTCGGTAAACTGAAACTTCGGTAAATGAAAATTCAGGAATTTGAAAAATCGGCAATTTGGGGACTCGGTAAAAAAAATTTCGGTATAATGCTGGTTCAATTATTTGCACTTTCGGTAACTTGCATACGCCCCCTTTTAAAAAATAAAAATTTTATATTACTTCTAAAACATTTTCTGTACTGGTGAAAACTAAAAGCCTTTCATTTTAAAAGTCCTTGAAATTATAAAAAAAAATGAAATAAAATTTCAGAAGCTAAATTGAAGAGATTAAAAATGGTCGAGAGTCCGAAATTTTAAAATTTCAAAGCGCCAGAAATTGGAAAACATTCAAATTATTCTGTATAAAATATGAAAGTTTTAAAATTGGAAAATATTTTAATTTGGAGATTCTTAAAGTTTGAAAGCGTACAAAAGTATTAATAAAATTCAAATTATGAAAATTTAACTTGTCTTAAGAACTGTCAAAAACAATATATGAAATTCTAAAAAATATTTGAAAACTATTTATCAATATAAATCATTTCTCAGATATGAAAATAAACGTTTCTGATTGATAGTGTCGAAACTGGTGGAAATCAGAAAATTTTAAATAAAAACTGCATTATAAACAACCAGGTTGAGTTTATAACTCGAAGCGTTTACACGAATGGGAAACCTCACGTCAGAAGCTGTTATTCCGAGCTTGTTTAGTAAACGTTCCAAAATTATTTAGGGGCCAATAGGTGGGGAACTTTTACATAGCCTTTGATTTTTCGATAAAAATTTGACGAGCTAATTAAACCTCAGTGGGACTTGATTTTTGAAATTTTAATGCCAACCTTCTTCTTTAAAACAAGAGCTTGATGAAAGTTCTGCGTTCATTTTTATTGAAATCGAAAGCGTTTAAAATAATAATTTGATTTTCAAAGTACTATTCTTTTCTGATTAAAATATTAAGTTTTTTATCTTCGAGAATAATAATTTCAATTCCATCCAATATTTTCTATTTTCGATCATAAGGTTGGTATAAATAAAGTTTAGAATCGTCTAAAAAAATATTTGTTGAACGTAAGGAAGTTCATACGTCTATTGACGTGTTTACCTTTGCCTGTGTTTCTGTCTGCAGAAACACCTTACTCACGTGTAACTATGCCCTAAAATAGATCAACTTGTGTCATCCAATTACGTCAGTAGTCTAAGCGGATTACGTGCTGCGTTTATCCTGGCAAATCGCTAATCGGTCTCAGTTTCTCTTCCATTGCTCACGAGCAACAAGTGTTTTCATTCTTGCGCTTTAATTACTTAATAATAGTATGTTAATAATTAATTAATATATTTTAATAATGATTTATTGACTATATCTCAAGAACAGTCATTCAGAAGATGAATTTATTCTATTGAACTGTCACTAACTTCATGAAATTTGGCAGCTATTGTATAGATTTTATTATCAAATATTGGTGAAAAGTAATAAAGTTTTGCCAATTTTCATTAATTAAAATTTTAAAAAATGAGTTTAATATACATTAAGCATATCTTTAAGTTTTGTAACAATAATTTTAACTTGGTTTTACCAAATTGACTTTGTGCTTTTTTTGTGATTGCAGAGATAAGGCACCTTGTTAGAAAGCAAAGTACGATAGACGTTCATTCAGTCAAAGTCAGTTTAAAAGACATCGTCTGTTATCTTTCACTCCTGGAGGCTGGGACACCAGAAGATAAATTGGAATGTAAGTTTTTTAAAATTATATTATGATTCTATTATTATACTTGACGATATTTAATTTTGATTATTAATAAATGAAGTAAAATTATAAAGCACCCTCCTTATTTTATAATATTAATTCAGTCAAATTAGGATTCCTGCTAAAACGAAATATATTCAACAATTTTTTTTGTCTAAAATGATAAGGTAAACGTCCTTATGAGTTATCGACATCCTCCGCTCTATCTGGCTGTGGCGTATATTGTTAATTAACAATAAACGCAAAACTGGACAGTTTTTCCAATACGTTTGTGTAGATTGTTGCTTCCGGTTGAGAGATAAGTGAAAAGTATACAGGACTCGATTTTTAATGCATAAAATAAGTTTAAAAATTATCCCTAAACGAACCCTTTGTGACTAATGGTTACAAGATATTAATTTGTTAATTAAGGGAAGCGTGTTTCCTTAGAAGCCTGAGTTTAGATGAATTTTCGTTGTTGTACAAAATAAAACAATTTAATTTTTTTATTAGCCTAGGCTTCTAAGAAAATACAATTCCTTTAATTGACAAATTTGTCAATTAACGAAACAACGAAAAATGAATTTTCGTTGTTGTACAAAATAATCCAATTTAATTTTTCTTATTAGCTTAGGCTTCTAAGAAAATACGGTTCCTTTAATTAACAAATTAACAATATACGCAACAATCAGAGAGTTTCGGTATACCATTAGGACGTTTACCTAAGCACCTTAAGCAAAGAAAGTTGTTTAATATATTTTGTTCCAACATATGGCCTTTTTTCGTGTAATTTGACTGGACTATATTTTATATTTTAGGTATAACTTTAATCTAAAAGTTTCTGAATTAAGGTAATTTTAAAATGTTGAGGTCAAACTTTAGCCATTGTGTGCATACGAAGCTAAACAGTGAATGAATTTTTGTGAATGGTTGCGTCTGAACGTGTGTATGTATATTTGAAGGCAGACAAGAATTGTAAAGCATAGCGTGACAGTGGATCATTGTGATGTGTATACATCGTAATTTCTACTTGTTGCTCGCAAGTACTGCATGAATTAAACCATATTCGTTTTTTCCAGTCATGTTCCGACTCTATGACACCGATGGCAATGGTGTTCTGGATACAAATGTAAGTAAAATTATTTATTCATTTATATACTTCAAAAGACTTCTTTTAAATAATTTATTCAGACTCATCACGTGTAATAATTCAATAATCTAAAACTATATTTAGAATTTTAAGGTAAAGCATTTTCTTTAAATTTATTTTCATTGAATTTAATCATGGAAAAATATTAGTTAAAAAGTGGGTCGTTGAAGGAAGAAAATAATGAGCTACTTAGTTAGCCCAAGATCGGATTACGGGACGCAGCGCTTGGAATCGAGTAGTGAAAGCCACTTTTCGTCAGCCGAAGGCTGGCAGTTACTGACTTGATCTACTAAGAAGCAAAACGATTTTATATTTTCTTAAAAAATTATTATTTATTATTTTTAATACTAATCTTTAATATCTTTAAAATGGATAAAAGTAATTCATTTTCAATATATTAATTTTATTGCATTAATATCTGCTTTTGACTTTTGATTTACTGAAGGATGAACTTTCTGAGTTTAAAAAGTAGTAACTGGAATAAAGTTTATTAATGAAGTTAAGAAATAGAGATGTAGTATTAAATGATCTCTTGAACTTTTAACTTTTGAACTTCTGGTATTTGATTCCTTGCTTACTTCGCTTACATTTCTCCTTTGAGAAAACTTTGTTCACTTCAGTATTAACTGCAAAGCAAATCAGTGAATTTAAATTTTCATTTTTATTCGAATCATGTTAAGTGGAAGAATAACTTTCCTGAATAAAATAGAAATAAATACTTTTTCTTGCCGTTCTACAAACGTTTGAAAATTTCTACATTCTTACATTCTTGTTACCAGGAGACAGATTGCATCGTCAACCAGATGATGAATGTTGCTGAGTATTTGGGATGGGATGTATCCGAATTAAAACCGGTGAGTTTATTTTATATTTGATATTAAGTTTACGAATTAAAAGTAAATTTAAATTTAAATTTGAATTTTGGGAGCAGAAGAATTAAATTTTTCGACTAATAATTGAATTCAGAAAACTATTGTAATATTATTGTGCAATTTGACTCCATCTGATTTCGAGATATTATTCTCTGAATTGTTGTGAGCAGTCAAAGGCTTGACAATTATTATTATAAATCTGTTTGTCTAAGTTATGGATACTGAGGAAGTTGAATGTGAAATGACAATTCTTTTAGATTCTAGAGGATATGATGGTAGAAATAGATTACGATGCAGATGGAACGGTTTCATTGGAGGAATGGAAGCGGGGAGGACTGACGACAATTCCTCTTCTCGTTCTCCTGGGTCTAGATTCTCATGTCAAAGAGGATGGAAATCATCTCTGGAGACTAAAACACTTTAGCAAACCAGCTTACTGCAATCTCTGTCTCAACATGCTGGTCGGTCTTGGCAAAAAAGGACTTTGCTGTGTTTGTAAGTTTCAGAAATCTCAGAGAAAATATCTTTATTCAGACTCCATAATCTTGGACCAAGTCACATATAATACTAATCCTATTTCAAAGTTTGCTGAACACATTCATCTTTTGTTATACTTATAAACTCCTATAACCTAAGTAAACCTATAAAAATATGAAAATTTTCCATATTTTTCTAAGTTGTTATATGATGAAAATTAATTTTTATATTTTGATATTTTCATTTTTTATAATATTGTTTTAGTTTGCAAGTATACGGTCCACGAAAGGTGTGTTCAAAGAGCACCAGCATCCTGTATAGCAACATACGTAAAGAGCAAAAAGACTTCGCAAATTATGGTCCACCATTGGGTCGAGGGAAACTGCCATGGCAAATGCTCAAAGTGTAAAAAGACAATAAAGAGTTACAATGGAATCACAGGCCTTCACTGTCGTTGGTGTCAATTGACAGTAGGTATTTCTAGTCGTATATCTGTGAAGGTCACTAACTAAATTTCTTTCTTCAAAAATCCCAAAAATTCTCATTTTCAATTTTTATAGGTTCCATGCTATCAGAATTTCATTAGGTATCTGGATTTCTAAAAGCGCCCGAAATTTGAAGTCAAAAAATTCGGAAGCTTTTAGATTTACGAAATTAAATTAATCTTAATACATTATTTCTGAGCTAACAAAGCTGAGTTAAGGGAGAGTAAAACTATTCTGAATACCGTGAAACAATACTAATTATCTACATTGTTCTAGCTCCACAATAGATGTGCATCACAGGTACGAGCTGACTGTAACCTGGGTGAACAAGCAGTCCATATTCTACCGCCCACGGCTATTTGTCCGGTTGTTCTGGATAGACAAAGGTCACTTTCGAGGGATAGCAAACGAGGAAGTAAACATGGTCAAGATTCGTCTTCTGTCAGTTCGGTAAGAATTTAATATAAAAATAAATAAAATTATATTTTCAAAAGAATCTCTTCCCTCTTAATTTAATAAATAATACACTCTCATAGTGATGAGAATGTAAAAATCTATTTAAAACTAGGTTTAAGGATATTTATATAGAGATTGTATGCTCAAATTTATGAGCTTATAAAACTAATACATCTTTAGAATTCATCTTGAAATCAAAAAATATTCTTAAATGAAATAATTTTAATAAAAACGTACAGATTATTGGAGTTTAAATTAAAATTGAATGAAAAGAAATATAAATATTCTTTAACCGATGATATTCCTTTTACGTCCGAGATAATAATGAGGTAAAAAAACATACATGGATGTTATGATGGATATAACAACGTCATTCAGGCAAATTTATTGATGTTAAAACTCCCGACGTTTCGAAATCAGTATAGTTTCCTCTTCAAGGGGACCATCTATACAATGAAAACAACATGATAATTAAGAAACCAACTTAGAATACATTCATAAATTGTTAATTTAAAAGGTACAGTTAATTTGTCTTTCCAAGTTAAGTTAAAATCGTGTGCACATAAAGAAGCTGTCGGACTTGCATTCTAAAACAAACCAAACTGGAATTTATTTGGAGGTTAAAATTTAGAAATCAAAAAGAAACCAATTATATTGACCTTGTTTAAAACTGTAAAAGTACTTGTTGGTGGAAAGAGTGAAATGTGTAAAAAATATGAAGTTTGAAAACAAAGTAAAACAAACAAAAAATAACAAAAACAAAAATAGCGAAAGCGAGAGCAAAAACGCTCCGCTCTCAGCACAACCAGTATAGCATGTTTGAAAATTCAAGACACGAGAGTACCTAACAAATATAACCTAATCAGGAGCGCAACAATGATACGTAAAATAAGAGTTCAGGGATCGAGTATTACAAAATTTTTTTATTAATATAATAAGTCTAATATCATGATATACGATTTATTATAATTTTCCAAATCTGTGATTTTATTCAAACAATTGTCACCTTCTTTTTTTATGAAGACCATTTCGGCAAGTAACCGTTTATACAGATCACTTTCAATATGTAAAATCTTAAAATTATCCCAAAGAAAGTAGTGTGGAGGGTTCTCATTTTTATGTTGAAGCAGATGTTTAGTCATAACATTATGAAATTTAACATTCAATTTTATGTTATTAATATGTTCTTCTCTTCGAATCCGTAATGGTCTCTTTTTTTGACCGATATAAGGTCTACCACATACACAAGCAAATCTGTAAACTACATTAGTTTGATTAATATTTTCTAATTTATCTTTACCCAATTTTATAAAGTCTAGTTTAGAATTTACTCTGTAGATAGTTTAAATTTTAAATTTATTTAATATTCTTTTAATATTTTCAGAAATTTTACCATAAAAAGGATGAACAATAAATTTCTTTTTTTCTTCTTTTTCAATAATGTTATTAAGGTTTGAATTTTTTGTATTATTTTCCATAATTCTCTGCTTTATATATTTATCAATAAACTTGCCTGGATCGTTATTTAGAATCAAATATTTTTTTACTAAATTAATATTTTTAGAATGAAATTGTTTGTCAGCCAACAAGGTTGCAATATCAACTATGTTTTTAATAATAGCAATTTTATGTTGTATAGGATGGTTTGATAAATAATTCAAAAGTCTGCCTGAGTATGTGGTTTTCCGATACCAATCCGTAATCAAAGTATTATCCTCATTCCTAATAATCTTTATATTCAAAAAATTAATCTCACGATTTATTTCAATTTCATGTCTGAATTGTAATCTATTATGATAAGAAATAAAAATATTTAGAACTTCGTCTAATTTTTTTTCTGGTATGCATAAAATTGTGTCACCTACATATCTATAGTATACAGGAATTACAAAATTCAGTTTTTTGAGACAATCCATTTCTAAGTCCTGCATAACAATGACTGCTAATGTAGGAGAAATCGGAGATCCCATCGGAGTTCCAAAGATTTGTTGACTTCTTGACAGCTATCCGGAAACTTTTCAATACTGATCTCTAAATCTTTTAAAATTTCGAAAATATGGTCATTTTTCAAGTTACAAAAGTCGAGCTGAATTTTTCTGCAAGTCTAAGAATATCCGCAACTGGTTCCGGAATATCTATGTCAGAACCATTGACAAACCAAGGATCATTTTCGTAATCATTTTGTGATTTATGTTTACTCAATATTTCTAGTTCTGGCTTTTTACTTTGTTCATTTTGTAAAGCACTAAATTTTTTATCTAATTTGTTATGAATACTATTCTGCGTAGTTTTTTTACATTTTGAAAATTAAAAATCTCTTTATATTTGCTTTCTGGAAGTAAAATGGTTATTCTGTTTTTCTTATCAAATTCTTCTGTTTGTATAAGTAGATTAAATGGTTATGAACATCTTTAATAAATAAATTCCGAATCTGACATCTCAGTTTATCAGTTATTCTATTTTGTTGTTTTGTAATGGAAATACTTTTAGAATTTAAAAATTTAAATTGAACACATTTCTTCTGCAATTTATGATACTCCTTGGAAAGAAGTTATGTGACCTACAGTCAATTAGAAAATCTTTTCTCGTTTAGTTATTCCTAATTTCTTTGTTAATATTGATAAAATTCTTAACAGCTATATAAGCTGAGTTTCCAAACTCTTGCTTAATGCTTGATAGAAACATGGTAAAATTTTAAAAATGAGAAATATTAGAGGTTAAATCCGCAGTTCTAGTCCATGCGTATGAATATATAAATTTTCTTTAACCGATGCCCGTGTGTAAAAAGACCTGATCAGCCCTCTTGGAACTGTTGGCCCACGTCAGGGCTCCGCGTGGGCAATCTACGCGGGCTAAATCTGCGAGGGCCTCCACCGAGGCCTCTGCTTGTTTACCTTCACGCTAAAAAATTAAAATTTCTAAGTCATAAAGGTTAATATTTTTTAACCCCTGAATTTTTCACAAAAAATACGTTTTTGACAAAAATTTGATGACAATGATTTGGAAGTTGAACTTAGAAATTTTAGAAATCCACGAGGGCCCTCGTAGTGGCCGGCTTGGCAGCCCTCATGGTCCAACGATTAAAATTTCTAAGTTCAAAATGTTAACACTTTCTTTACCCCCCAAAATTTGAAGATAGAGTAGTTCAAATTCACCAAAAAGCGTTTTTGACAAAAATTTTATGAAAATGTTTTGGAAGTTGAACTTAGAAATTTTAGATAATCCACAAGGGCCCCCGCAGTGGCCACGGCTTGGCAACCCTCACGGTTAAATGATTAAAATTTCTAACAATAATTAATTAATGGATGTCCTTATTATAGTATATAGTCCACTGAGTAGTGCAGTAACAATATGTCATCCGTATGGATGTCCCGATTTTTTTCATAATCTTTTGTTTTTTAAATATTTTTGTTCTTTTTATTCATTAAAAAGATATATTTATTGAAATATATTCAAAAATAAATTGTTAATTATTCAAATTAATTTTCTGGCATGAGGGCAATCATGAGGGCCCCCACGACAGTCTCACAAGGGCAACCACGGGGGTAATCATGAGGAAAGTCCTCGTTGAATCCTGACGGATTAGCATGTCGATTCCATATGGGGCCACGGCTGGATTGCCATGAGGAGGCCCACGTGGCAAGAGGGCAATCCACGTGGGTCCCTTACGGGGTCCAACTCCATTTATTTATGATGGTTATAACAACGACACCATTCAGACAAATTTATTAATGTTAAAACTTCCGTCTTTACGAAATCGGTATGATTTCCTCTTTAAGGGGACCATCTATACAATGAAATCAACATTATAATTAAGAAGCTAACTTAGAATACAGTCATAAATTGTTAATATAAAATGTACAGTTAATTTGTCTTACCAAATTAAGTTAAAATCTTGTGTGCATAAAGAAGCTGTCGGGTTATATATATCCATCATTGCATCTATGTATGTTTTTTTACCTAATGAAAAGAAAATTATTGGAAAATTAAAGAAAGACCGAAAACTCCAAATAACTGCTGTTAAAAAACCAAAAATGACCCAAAGTAATTTCTTTCTGAATATAAAGGTCTTTTAAAGTTTTTAATTAAAAATTGACGAATGAACATTTCTGAACAACTCTTCCATTTTTATCTCTATATTTATTTATGCCAAGGATTTCAAGTCTTCTATTGAAAATTCTCAAGTGTTCCTTAGCCAAGATATTTAAAGGTTATTATTAATTATCTGTCTTTTAAATCGGCATCTCATTATATTAATGAGCCCTGAATGCACTTTCAATAAACTCTAAGTGCAAATTTATTCAACCAAGCGGAGAAAAGCTTCGAACCTAATTAAGTCTTTAGAGTTTTGCCACTGAATATTTCATGGTTGCTCCCCAGGGTGGCTTCCTCTCATGCAGTACCACATCCAATCAGCAGCCAGCAATGTCTTTTCAAATTACATCACCAGCAGGAGCGATGCCCCTTCTAGTATTCATAAACCCGAAATCAGGTGGAAGGCAGGGAGAGAGAATGTTGAGGAAATTTCAATACATTTTAAATCCAAGACAGGTTCACAATCTTGCTATTGGAGGTCCTATGCAAGGCTTGCAGCTGTTTAAGGATGTTGAAAATTTTAAAGTCATCTGCTGTGGAGGAGATGGAACTGTTGGTTGGGTTCTCGAAACAATGGGTAATTTTTTATTTAAATTTAAATAAATAATTTTAATGAAGACCAAATATACCTCAAATCTGGGAAATGGATTTATTAATTAAACATAGTCGTCATCTGGCCGAAAAAATGGTGTAAATCTGGTAAAGTAAAAAAACCAAAATTTTTTTATAAACCGCTTCATTTTGGTGTGCATAATATCACTTCAGGCTATGTGACAAGGTTTTGCTCGGTAACCCGGAAAATTTCTTAAAAAAGGAGTAAAAAATCGTAAATATACCTGTGGTTTGTTGCTTTCCTGTGCAACGTAGAGGAAAAATGCATTATACAAAAAAGAAAGCAGATGAAATTCTGAGAAAAATTTTTTAAAAATTTTTCTAAGACCGATAGTTAAAAACTTATCGTCTTTCCAAAAAACCTATTTTTTCGATTTTTTGCTAAAAATCACAACTTTTCTTTGCCTCCACGTAGCTCGGATCCGGGGTGTAACGCGTCAAAATGGTCCACGGATGAATTAAACTAGACTTTATTATCTGTGATTTAAAATAAAAAAGAATATCCTAACTGTAATAGATCGCGAGTTATCATATCTCAAATTTGACCATTTTCGGCCAATTTTTAGGGGTACATGACATGAGTTCAATTTTTTCAAAGTAGCTCATTTCTGCATGAATTGACATTAAAGGTGCCAGAGGATGAATGAAAGTACACGTAATTAAAAAAAAAGAATGTTCCAACCTCATTAGTTTCCGATTTATGGCCTTCCAAAAAATTCCGGGTTTTTTTCATTTTTTAGCCGAAAATCGGAAAACTGTGTTTTTTGGAAATAACTCATTTCCTAGATGTCACAGGAGAAAATTCTACCAAGATAAATTATAGTGTGTTAAAATATGCATAAATTAAAAAAAAAGAATGTCGTAGCCCTAATAGGTCACGAGCTATGACCTTGTAACTTGGACCCTTTCTCTATACTGTTGCTAAAGTACATCGAAGAATGCAACTGAAGACATGAAAATGACAACTCGTTAAAGACCATTTGAAATTGGCCCCCCAAGTAATAGTTAAAATAACCTAATTTAGGGGCCAACTTTAAATGGTCTTTACCGAGTTGTCATTCTCATGTCTTCAACTATGGCCATATTTTAACATTTCTGTGACTCAATTGAATAAAAATGAATAGTTAAGTCATTTTTTATCAATAAACAAAAAATTATTTAAACAAATATTACCTTCTCGTGCCTGAAATATGCATTTTTCGGCATTTTTGAGCTACAATTTCTCCCAGGGAGGCTTATTGCAAATTAAAAAATACCAATTCGATATTTACTGATTTTTCATGAATAAACAAATAAATGTTTAAACAAATGTTTTCTCTTCGTCCTCAAATATGTATTTTTTGGCATGTTTTAAATGTAATTTCTCTCACGGATTCTTATTACAACTTAAAAATATACCAAGTTGTTATTCTCAACAATGCCAAAAAATGCATATTTGAGGACAAAAAGGAAAAATTTGTTTAAACATTTATTTGTTTATTCATAAAAAATCAGTAAATATCGAATTAGTATTTTTTTAATTTGCAATAAGCCTCCCTGGGAGAAATTGTAGCTCAAAAATGACGAAAAATGCATATTTCAGGCACGAGAAGGTAATATTTGTTGAAATAATTTTTTGTTTAATAATAAAAAATGACTTAACTATTCATTTTTAATTAATTGAGTCACAGAAATGTTAAAATATGGCCATAGTTGCATTCCTCGATGCACTTTAGTATCAGTATAGAGAAAGGGTCCACGTTACAAGGTCATAACTCGTGACCTATTAGGGCTACGACATTCTTTTTTTTTTTAATTTACGCAGATTTTAACCCGCTATAATTTATCTTGGTAGAATTTTCTCCTGTGACATCTAGGAAACGATTATTTCCAAAAAACAGTTTTCCGGTTTTCGGCTAAAAAATGAAACAAATCCGGAATTTTTAGAAGGCCGTAAGTCGGAAACTAATGAGGTTTAGAACATTCTTCTTTTTTTAAATCACGTCTTCTGGCACCTTTAATGTCAATTCATGCAGAAACGAGCTACTTTGAAGAAATTGAACTCATGTCATTTACCCCTAAAAATAGGCCGAAAAGAGTCAACTTTGAGATATGATAACTCGGGATCTATTATAGTTAGGATATTCTTTTTTGTTTTAAATTACAGATAATAACATCTAGTTTGATTCATCTGTAAACAGTTTTGACATGTGATACGTCAAATGTTCGAGCTACACGGAATCTTGTCACAAAATCTGAAACGATATTATGCACCCCAAAATAATTTATAAAAAGAAATTTGGTTTTTTTACTTTACCAACGACAAGTACCAGATGACTGGACTAACATGATAGAATCGACCCAAAAGAAATAGGAGAAACGTATTTCCCCGTTTCGAAAAAGTTTGTCTTTCTAAGTTATGGGAATTTTATCAATTCTTGAAAGATAAAAATTATTTAAAAGAAGTATAAAATTTTGAATCAATTTCTCGAACATGAGAAAATTCTTAATTCGAAAAATTGAAAATACTTATTAATTTATATTGCTTTTTTTCTCTAGATCGTGTGCAATTTGAAAATCAACCAGCCGTGGGTGTGATTCCTCTTGGAACAGGAAACGACTTAGCAAGGTGTCTTCGATGGGGTGGTGGTTATGAAGGAGAATCTATTCACAAAGTTCTAAAGGTTGTCATTTAATTTTTTAATCTTTAGAAAATTACAAAAAAATAAAATAAAAGAAATCACGATAATTCAATCTAAAAAATGTATAAGTCAATAATTGTTCCCATTATCCTGTCGAAAAATTAATAAATAATCCGATGTCACTCTAATAGAAAAATCCCTTTTGAATCTTTCATACAAAAAATGATCAACGTCCCTTTAAGATTATCTTAAACTCATATTTTAATCAATTTAATGCTTGCTGATAAGCAAGCAATTGTATAAGCGTCTACTCTTTACTCATTAGTCTCCACTTGCACAATAATTAATGGAACTAATTAGCACTCGAAGAACGAAACGAGAGCCTAATGAACCCCAAGTTTATGTTTTAAGATTATTATAAATTTCAAAAGAAAATGGCTCGAGAATAAAAATTTAAAGCAAAACTCCCAATCAGACAAATTATTAAATAGAATTTATGAAGTTAGTAAATGGATAATTAAATAAATGAATGAATAATAAAGAAAAAAGTGTTCGAATTAA
The DNA here is from genome assembly GCA_037177015.1 of Euceroptres primus. Classification (NCBI taxonomy): domain Eukaryota; kingdom Metazoa; phylum Arthropoda; class Insecta; order Hymenoptera; family Figitidae; genus Euceroptres; species Euceroptres primus. The sequence goes on along the minus strand of JBAGKK010274799.1, from coordinate 20,571 downwards.
TTTGAATCAAGCGTGCAAAATAGTCCAAAAAGGATATTGTAAGATTTTTTGTTTTTATGATATAGAAAATAGAAAAGGCAACTCCAGTGATGATGGACCGATGGCAAATCGAGGTCACGGATCAGAAAGAGGAAAAAAAGCCAAATCAGGACTGTATCCCCTACAATATCATCAACAACTATTTCTCAGTGGGTGTGGATGCTGCGATTTGCGTTAAGTTTCACCTCGAACGAGAGAAGAACCCAGAAAAGTTCAACAGCAGAATGAAAAATAAGCTGTGGTATTTTGAATACGCCACCACAGAGCAATTCGCTGCCAGTTGTAAAAATCTTCACGAAGATCTTGAAATTATCGTGAGAATTTAAATTGACTATATTTTTATTAAACAAAGTCTCTACATAAAATCCATAAAATCAAGCTCCACTAAAAAAAAACTCTAAATTTTCTACTTTAAAAATTTAGGTTTTATTAATTTTTTGCTTTTTGTTTGCTGGAATACTTTTTAAGATTTTAATAGAATTTGAAGCAATGTAGTTAGATGAGACTTTAAAATTTTTAATATTGTAAAAACTAATAAATTGTGAAAGTAAACTTTAATATTTCCTCAGAAAAATATTTTTCCATGAATGAAATTTTTTTACCATTAAAAAAAAATAATTGCAGTGTGATGGTGTAGCTTTGGACTTGGCACACGGTCCATCTTTACAAGGTGTTGCTTTGTTGAACATTCCGTTCACTCATGGGGGTTCGAATCTCTGGGGTGAACATCACACGAAACATCGAATTGGAAAAAGAAAGAAGAGACCTGACAAGGAATTGAGTACAAGCAGTTTCAATTCGGTAGATCTCACTGTTGCCATTCAAGGTAAAACACGATGAAAAATATTTTATACTTAATAATCCTGTAATTATAATTATACAAACAAAAATGTATATTTATAATTACTAATTACCGTGGTTAATTATTGTTATAAAAGAATCTAAAATTATTCTCATACTATACTCCATACACCTATCGTTTAATAAATAGGATAATTTCAATTTTTACTTTAATTGAAGATTTATTGATAACTGATTACAATATTTTGATAATTTAGACATAGGTGATAATCTTATCGAGGTGATTGGGTTAGAAAACTGTCTACACATGGGTCAAGTCAAAACTGGACTTCGGGCTTCCGGTAGAAGATTAGCTCAGTGTAGTAGTGTTACTATTAAGACTTTCAAAAGATTTCCCATGCAAATCGATGGTGAACCATGGATGCAAGGCCCATGCACCGTAAGTGATTCAAATAATTATAAAAAGATTCTCATAAAATTCAATCGAATCATTTAAAAAGAAAAAGTCATAATAAACAGAAAATTAAACAGGATATCTAGCGATTCCTTGGAACGAAATTCCAGGTTTTCCAGCTCAGAAATAGGAATTTTACATAAAGCAGGAATTGGATTTAATTTACAAGAGTATCCATGTTTTTAACCTTAACCCAATACTCCAAAGAGGTTCACCTCTCATCATGATTTTTCCAGTCTTCAGTGAGGTTTTTAAGAAGTCATAAAAATAATGCTTTCAATGTATTCTTAAATTTTAAATAACATCGGATATAATCAACATTTTTTAATGTTCTTGGACTCATTTCAGAGATAAATTTCTATAGAATCGTCTTTTTTCTACTGAGAAATCCACTCATCTGTCTGATTTATAATAGATTCGATCATAAGATAAATATAAAATTTTGAAACAAAATCAGTCTAGTCATAAAAAAATAGTTAATTTGTTAATTTAATGATACGGGTTGGTTTTCAGATTCACATAACGCATAAAAATCAAGTTCCAATGTTAATGGCACCACCTCCAGACAAAAGAAAAGGTTTCTTCCGTTTTCTGAGGAGATGAACTTGTAATTTGAGACGCTTGAACCGTGTCCACCCACTCGGGGAAATCTGAGATTTTCCCCTAGTTTCCGTCTAGTCCAGCCGTCAACAAAAATAGCCACCGTTCGCCTATCGTATATAATTATATTAAATAATATTAATAATCGGTATATCACATTCGCTTAAGCATGCGAAGCGAAAATTTTCGTACGTACGTAATTCTTTTAGCGCTATTGTAAATCGAACGTTAAATCGAGTAGAAATGTCTTTATGTACAGTATTTTCGAGATTATATTCGAGGCTGTAGAATATATTATTAGACGCGTATTAGTTACTCGAAAGGCTCGTTTTCGATCGCAAATCAAAGAAATATAATTATTTTAAATTATAATTAAAATCCCCTCACCGATTTACTGCATTTATTTAAATGTGTACTTAAATCGTAAAATTTTATTCATTAAATTATTAAATTATTAAAAAATGAGACATCTATTTTTAGAAAAAATCTTTCCTGATAGAGGATTTTGAAAATAGTTGTAAATTGAGGAAACGAGCCTCCCACTTTCGTCCATAATCAATCCGCAAGAAATATTTTCATAGAAATGTAAATGTCTGCATATGAACAATTAAACACGTTGGCAAATATTGCTGTGAGTAAAAAAGTACGCGATGTAGATAGAGAAGTCAAAAATATGACGAAAGATTTAAAAAAATAGATTTGGCATAGGCAGATGTAATTAAATTACAATTAAGATTCTCCAATCGAATATATCATTTAATTTTTATTTAACTTATTTGGATGTGAAAATCCACTTAATCTTTTATTTTTATAAAGAAAACTTAGCAATAAAAAAATAGTTATTAATTATGTAATTCATAATCGTCTTCTCTGCGGACGTCCAACATACTTTTCGTAAGATTCTCTAACAACAAGTTTAGTAAGTCCTGACGGATGTTAGATGGAAATATTTATGAAAAAAGGCATCTAAGCAGACCTCTCCATTATTATTAATTAATGTTAATTAATAATTATACTACAACTGTTTCATTGCGAGAAAAACTGGCGTGCACGTTTCTGCAATTACAAAGCTTCTAGTAATTTTTTTTATTTGTCATGATCTTTCAATTTAGACCTATTTTTTATTGTTATTCTCTTATATGAACTTAGCATCTTCAAGTGTATTTATTTTTTATACTGTTACGTTATTTATTATTTTTCTTGATGTTTTAATTTATTCTTGTACAGATAACAAGAGCATATCGAATGTTAGCTTGCAAATGTAATTTAAACATTTTAAGAAGGAAGGATCTCTGTTTTTTGTAGTTTGTATATAAGATATTTACGAAAATTGCTTTAAATTTATAGGTATTCAATTCGAACACTGATGTAAATTTTAAAAGATTTTCGTCTTGAACACAGATAAAATTTAAAGAAATCCCTACTTCATAACTGTTAACCAAAATTAGCCTTTTGGTATTTCTTCCTAAAATTTTGTTTTCAGTCTGTGTAAAGAATGCTCTGAAACAAATCGCCGGTAATCAAGAAATCAGTATGAAAGTGAATTTTTAGAGTTGAAATCAGAGAAAGCAAAATCATTTTTCAAACACTGCCACTTTTTAACATTTTCATGATTATTATATCTCCTTATAATAGGACAAATTGTTTTCTGACTTCCTTAAATATCACCTTGTTAGGATACCTGCATTTTTACAAAAAAAAAAGATATGGCAATTACGTTTTTTAATTATTTTAATTTCAAACTGATTTTCTTATCATGACAAAAGGCGACTGCTAAAGAGAGAAACTTCCATTGTCATGGACCACAAAACGTAACGAACTCTCCGTCCGTGAAATATAGAAATGAAATATTTACATTAAGTCATAAGGTTGTAGCCCTAATAATTTTTTTTCTGAAAAAATAGGTTGTTTCTCGCAGTCGCTTCATTCTTTGCTCAGTTTGTTTCCGAGTACATTAGCACCACCTACTATTTTTTATTTTAATTTTCCTTTCAGTATTTATTAACAATTCATACGAATGAAAAATTCAAAATATTTTACTTTCTTAATATCTCATAAAATACTTCTCAGATTTAAGATGTAGAAATTGATTTTACAATATATTTTTCAGAAAGAATATTTTTTCCATGAGATTAAAATAGAAACATATTTCAAACTCTAGAATAAATTCGAGAAACGTGCATCAAGAAACTGTTAAAATCCCACAGGGACCAGCTCATAAATTAATAAATATCACTATCTGCAGTACCTAAAAATTTCTTTTCGACAGTACTAAAAAACTAGCTTTTTATATGTAAAACTTTAAACCAGGATTTAAAAGCTAAAGCAGCTGAAAACGAAAAGCTATTCAAATAAAATATATCAAAGGAAGGCAAACAATTTAATCTGTATAGTTCAGCAGTTACCTTTAAAATGTATATTCTATTAATTCGATAACAAAGAGATGTTATATTATTTTGTTTAAATTTTGTTAAAATTGTAATTTGATTACAATTATTTCAGACTTTGTTTTACAGGAAAAATAATTTAATTGATTCTCTGAGAAGATACAAAATCTTGATCATTATCATTTTTCGGAATAATGAAAAAAAATTTTATCTCCGTTTCGTGACTTTGACTCTCCGAATATTGAATTTGAATCTAATAGTTTTACACCAATATTTTACATCTGAGTACAAAATAATCTTTTTCTCAATATTGTAATTATAAGCTTCCGACTCCGAAAATGATATTCTCTATCATTGATAAAATTCATAGTTATTTATATAGCGACATTCTTGCGTACTTTTAGTAAATAAAAAAACGTAGCCCTTCTTTCAAAGTTAGGAGGATCGAAATATTACGCTTATAAAAGAGAAGAGGTATACCTATAATAGGTAGGATATACAACATACATATATATATATATATATATATATATATATAATATAAATATATATATATATATTTATTTATTTATTTAATTATGAATAGCGCTCGTGAATAGGAAAGTATCTAAGTGGATTTGTCTGCAATAAAAACTCGCCATTTTGCTTACAATTAGTGCGTAAGGCGTGATAATTTATTTTCTCTTGAATTGGCGCAGTGTCTCAGTGTGCTTATTCTTACGATAATAATGCCAAAGACCCAAAAAATAAGGATATATAAATGAAAATTTTTGATAAGAGAATCTACATACCGAAAAGGGCAAAATCTACATTGTAAAATTAATTACATATTACTTAATAGTACATTATTCGCCAAGTTTAAACGCAAATTTTGGTGAGAGCGTAGTTTAAATCACGAGGCGAAGCCGAGGGATTTAATCGCTCGAGCCAAAATTTTCGTTTGGACATGGTAAATACAGTGCTTTTCGTCATGAGATCGAGAAAAAGCCAAATGAAAATGCCGAAATGACGAAAAAATTATTAACTTTGTGGATTATATTTTACATTACATATTAATTTAAACCAGAATAGTTAGAATAAGTTATTTAATATTTCAGTAAAAGTAAATTTATTTTTCAATTTGATGTTTATTTAATAAAAGTTTATTCACGGCAAATAACTTTCTATTTGTTTCACATTTCTGATTATATAGATAAAAACTTAATTGAAATAAATAAAAGTTTCAGAAGCCAAAATTATCATCTAAGATTATAAACGATTATTCATGCAAATATCTGAAATAATTAATTTCAATTTCTCTGAACTGAAATTTATGTTTTACAAATAAAATTTTATTTGTAATAAATAGAAAACGAAGAAAATGTAAAATTCACGAAAGTAATTTATAATTAATTAAGTAAAATTTTGCCCATCATTATAATTTGTATTAATACATGTATGTGTACCGAAGAATGTCCATGTAAAAAATAATAAATACACTACAGTTCATAATAATGCAAATAATTGTCCACGAAGCTTAAAAACAAATTTTGATGAAATTAAATGTTGATACGAATCAATCTACACCTAATACGTAATATTCCTTTAATGTCACTAAACGTAACACAATTATTATTTAACCTTTAGAGGACGGGAAAATTTTGGTTCGAATCGAGTTTTCATTTGACCAAAAATTTATATATAATTTCAACGGATAACTCATTTTAAGTCCCCAACCTGACAGGTGGTCGATTTTTCGACCACCTCTGTCCTATAAAGGTTAAGCAGTCAATCTTTCAAATTATGAACAAAGCAGGGTATGTCTATTAATCTACTTATCCCTGTATTTTAAATACTTAATATTAAAACCATTTTTCTTTAAATAACTTTTTCCAAATTTCATCAGCATTTTTTATAATTAAAATAATTTATTAATGAAAATGCTGTGTTAAAATAATTTTTATTTTTAATGAAAGTAATATTTCGAATTTTGCATTATTGTTAAAAAAATAAGTAGTAATTAATTGTTGAAAGCAATAAAGCACACGCCATAAATGTTATACTCGCGTCTCACGTACGGTATATTATATCTGATATATTAGCTAAATTTACTGCCACATTTTTTTGGGTCGACGAATGTTTGAGCACTACTGCCATTTTTCAAAGATATTAGACTTGTACACAAAAAATCCTGTCTATAATGTAAAGCAAGAGTTGAGAAAGAATTACTTTAAAAGAAAATTATGTAAATTAGCTCTAGAACGAATTATGTGACTCGGGATATTATCCTCCTCGAGATGTAAATGGATGATTTAATGAATTATTATCATTGTTTTTTAATTAGGATTTGAATCAAAGTATGTCAGAAACATGTACATTGAATTAATTGAATTCCAATAAAAAATATTTGAATTAGAATTGATTTTTATTTCTTAGACTAATAATCTGGAAAAAGTTGAACTTTTAAAACAATATTTATTATTTTGGAAAATTAAATAAAAACTTTTCCTTTCATCTTAAACATTTTTAAATTTTGTAATTTTATAAATGTTTAGAATATTTTTATATTTTTAATTAATTCTTAACGGTTTAAATATTTTCAGAAACAATATAAAAACCGCTGCCAAGTAGTTAGGGTGTTTCCACGTTGGGGCGTATCTTGTGTTTATTTCATCAACACTGGGCTTCCTCATGTTGAGTCCACCAAATAAATTTGCTTCCTCCTAAAGGAAGCAATAATTATCTCGATTCTATATAGCGACGTCCACGAAAATTTAACTGTGAAAATTATTTTACACAATTTATTAATAAATTATTTTCACAATAATTTAAATTTTCAAACATGGATATTCCTATGATTAATATTTAGGCTTTATATAAGTTATATAAGTATGGTTGGTCATAAAAGGTTTCGTAATAGGTCAATCGACTCTTCTCATCAAAAAGAATAAATTTGGTACTTATAATATTGCTATATTCCCAAAATTAAGAAACTCTTACTAATACAAACGAAAAAAAATTTAATTTTATCTATTATAAATATAGTCGGTCATAGAAGGTTTTAAACTAGGTCAATTGATTCGTCTCATCAAAAGGAATTTTGGTAGAAATTTTTGTAGAAAAAGGTATATTTCAACATAAACACCAAATCTAGAGCAACTTATCTTGACTAAATTCCAAGTTGGAAAAAAAATAACTTCTAAAACGACTTTGAGAAAAATATAAAATCAAGAAAAAAATATTTCTTCTGCTCTAATCAGGCATAAAACTGATAAATTTTGGACACTATGTGGGACTATAATCCTTCCAAATTTCGTGACCCTAGCTCAATTCGTTTGCAAGATATGTTTAAAAAAGTATTGTGGACCTACACACGATCACACACACACACACACATTTTTTTAAAACTTCGTTCTCGGATTCAAAAAATGGATTCGAAAATTTAGATCGTTACAAAGCTTTCTTTATGAGAAAGCAATATAATCAAATTTTATGTTAATTGTCAATAAATGTGCAAAATATTTTTTTAATTAATGAGAATCAAGAACATTTTTATTTGTACTAGAATAAAAAAATTCTAAAATACTCGATTTCGAAGGTTCTCCGTTCACAGTGTGAAGCCATGTTGACTTTTTTCAATAATAATTTTTATTGGTCCACCTGATCTTAAAACTAAATTCATGCACTTGTTCAATTCGGAGATTTTGCAAATCTTGAAAGTAATCGTACATTATGTATAGTTAATATAGCGAATTTCAAAGCGGTTCGGTAAACGTTTTTTTGTAATAAGAACACTGTGAGCAAACATCCCCCGTAAAGGAAAAGAGACATTTTTGATTATTGAGAAAGCCCCGATTTTATTTCTTTGTCGACTTTTTCCAAAAAGTGGAAATTTTGCATTTTTGGGACCGTTTTTACTTTTTTCTAAGTGAACTAATATTTTTAAGTGATCCTACGGTCTAGTAAACGTTTTTTTCTAATAAAGATATTATGAGAAAACATCCTCCGTAAAGAAAAAGGGAAATTTTTAATATTGAGAAGGCTTAGATTTTATTTCATTAGCGACTTTTTCCAAAAAGTGGAAATTTTTTCATTTTTGGGACCGTTGTTGCTTTTTTCTAAGATAACTGATATTTTTAATTGCTCCTGCGTTCCGGCAAACGTTCTTTTGTAACAAGGAGACTCTTATTAAACATTCGGAGCAAAGAAAAGTGGAAATTTTTAATTATTGAGAAAGCCCTGAATTATTTCGTGGGACACTTTTTACCAAAAGTGGAAATTTGGCATTTTTACAACCGTTGGTGCTTTTTTCCAAGTTTACTGATATTTTTAATTGATCCTGCGGCTCGTTAAACGTTTTTTTTTTGTAACACGGACTCTTATCAAACATCCGAATCAAAGAAAAGTGGAAATTTGTAATTATTGATAAAGCCCTGATTTATTTCGTGGGCCACTTTTTCCGAAAAGTGGAAATTTGACATTTTTGAAACCGTTGTTGCTTTTTTCTAAGTTAACTGATACTTTCAATTGATCCTGCGGGCCCGAAAATGATTTGTTGTAACAGGGAAACTGCTATATAACATCCGGAGCAAAGAAGAGTAGAAAATTTTAACTATTGAGAAAGTCCTGATTTATTTCACGGTCAACTTTTTTCAAAAAGTGGAAATTTGGCATTTTTGCAACCGTTGTTGTTTTTTCTAAGTTAGCTGGTATTTTTAGGGGGTAAATGAGTTTACCGAGCCGGTAAATGTTTTTCTGTTACAGGGAAGCAATTATCAAACATCCGGAGTAAAGAAAAGTAGAAATATTAAATCATATAATTGTACGATGTATTATTCAGAGAATCTCTAATCTTCCTTAAAATCTTTTACTCAAATGTCTCCCAGTTAATATTTTTATGAAAATCTATTTTAAGCTTAACGATTATAAAACCAATATCTATAGAAAGCATGTCTTTCATTTTTAAATTCAAACGAAAATTAGCAAACAATAACTATAAAATGATGGTTCCTTAGTAAGGAAACAAAAATTGCGATCATCTCAAGTATCGTAGAATCACCTAATTTCGGACACCTATTATTCTTGGGTTTATACTGATTTTTTAATACAAAACTAACTTTTCAGATCATATCAAGCTTTGGGCTTTTAATTTATGTTACTTTTATGCCATTTTATGCCATTAAATTATCTGGAAACAAAGAAAAATGGGTGTCCGAAGTTAGGTATCTACGGTACCGAGTTGCAAATCCAGTGTTTTGTTTAATAAATTTCATAAAACTTCGAATTTAAATAGAACTTTCCCAAAAAGGACCTTTGCAATATAATCTTAAAATCGACAGAAATGTCGTGTAAAAATTTTCCCAAAAAATACTGCTTGCAATTCCCCAAACGGCTTGACAATCGTTTTCTTAAATTTTTCCCAATTTTTTCTTTAAGTATTTTCACCCCTTATTGCACGTCAAATTTTGTTAGTCTTTGAAATAATATGTAAAATCGTATAAAATAACCACGTTGTTAAATATAGCAAATGTTAAAAGATAAATCTAATTGCAATTAAAAAACAAGAGTTGAGTCTGTAATATAACATCTTAGTTATTTATGTTTTTATATTTTTTCTGTTTGTCTGTTTATTCAATATCTTAATTATATGTGATTTTATATTGTTTCTTTCGCTATAAAAAATTCTAATTCTGATTCAATCTTCATCATTGGTAGTTTATTTTGTTCCTAAAAACATTATCTTCAATTCTATTTAGTTATTTCTTATTAAAACACAGTTAAAGTTTCAACAAACATATTGTTAATTAACTAACATTTTTTTATCTATCTAAAAAACTTATTTTTAATCAAATTCATCCAAATAGAATTGTAGACAATATTTTAAAGATCAAAATATGTTATCCATTATGAAGATTTAATCAGAATAACGAATTTTTTTAAGCAAAAGAAAATCTCAAATAACTAAAATTAAATAAACAATTGTAGAGTCAACTATTTTTTTCTATATCCCACTTTGACTTCTTTTTAAAAATCTGTTCTATTTAACATAATGCTTATTTTCCTCCATTTTCTAAACCTGTTTTAAAAATTCGAGGTGCGATAAGGGGTGAACATCTTTAATACACCCCATTTTTAAAAATTTGACGACTAAAAAAATTAATATCCATTGAAAGCACCTTTTTTCCTTATGGCCCGGAAGTTAAAACCGCAATATTCAAATTTAAAAAAAATGGAAATTGTGCTAAAATTGCACTAGATTTGTGCAGATTTGTGCCAAAAGCGATTTTTACAAAAATCAAAAATTCCGGCCAAAATTTTAAAAATTTTGAAAAAACACAAAAGGTAAAAGAATAAGTCCAGAATGTTTCAAATTTTTCATTTTTGAGGTTTCCAAATTTATTTTTTTTCAAAAACGGTTGGAAATACGAAATTTTAGAAAAGGAAAAAATGTTTGTTTCGACGAGCACAACTGAGCACAACTTTTGCTTTGTTGAATTTTTCAAATTTTTCATTTTGCAAATCTTCAAATTTGGATTTTGTTTCGAAAAGGGTTGGAGATACGAAATTTTGGTAAATGAGAAAAGTATTCGACTCGACGAGTACAACTTAGCACAACCTTTGCTTTGTCGGAATTTAAACATTTTGGAATTATTCTTTTACCTTTTGAGTTTTACATTTTGAGTTTTTTTCAAAAATGGCCATAGGATCATCCCGAATCATATTTCTTTCGAAAGCTTAGAACTTAGAAGATTAAATTGCAAATGAAATTGAAACTAGAAACTGATTAGAATTTTTGAGTGTTCTCAGGGATGCAAATTTTTTTTTGACCTAACCAAATGATTTTAATATTATAAAATAATTTTAAATTTTTAAGCAAATAGATTTTGCAACACATTATTCATTAAAAGAAAAAGTTGTCTTGAAACAAAAGCATCATACTTTTGAGCGTTTTGTTTTAAACCAGGTGAATATCCATTTGCTTCAAGATTAGGTGAAATTGGCTTTTAAAGGATTCCTTTCGAGACAAATGAAAATCCTCTTATGCTTAAATTTAAGAGGAAATTCCATTTATGTCAAGAAACATCCTTTTGACGAAGGAGGACATTTCTCTGAGTGTTTCTGTGCTGTCTTAATTATTTTAAAAATCTATTTTGCAACACATTGCTGTGCTGACTTAATTTAAATTGAGCTGAAAATAAACAGAAAGTAAAATTTGAACAATTTAATATGCAAAAAAATAAAATAACAAATCAACATAGTGACAAAGTGGGAGAAAATTAAATGGGCATCAATTTTTTATATACTAAAAGAAAGATGTCCATTTAAAATAGTTCCCCTCTTCTTTAAACTGAAAAACATAGTTAAACCATATTTTTCAGGGGGCTCTTCGGCATATAGCCTCTTCTTTCTTGCGTAACACCGAAACCAATTTTTGTGTTCGAGTTTCCCTATTATTTTGACTCAAGCACTAATTTTCGACGACGATTCGCACTAAATAATTATCTAAAAAAACTAAATTGATTAAATTATCAGGCAAACATTAACACAAAAGGATAGTTTTTCCCACTATTCAATGAACAACTGATAATAATATCAATATAATTCAGGGTAAAATATCCTAAGCACACGAGGAATATTTTACTCTCATCCTACCTAAATTGAAAATTATAAACAATCACACCAGAAAATGTGACGGGACTGAAACCTAACTGAAAGAGACATCTAAATTCTCTGGTGTCGGATCACAAGTATACTACCTGCCCATGCTACCTGCCTGCCTAGCTCCCTAGCTATATCTAAAAAGTGGCAAAAGTCTTTCTCACCAACACATTCACTCTACGGTTCTGACACATTCTGTCCAGGTGCAAAAATCCTACACTAGGGATTTTGTCTCGGGACGTATCCGTCACCCTGGACTTGAAGCTATGTTTTTAATAGCTCTAAATTCATTCAAATTCAGAAATCCTAACGTGCTATTCACGTTCTTCATATGTTGATCGCTGAAAACATCCTATAATGCTAAGGTTAGATTTGAATTTGAAATATTTTATTTGAATCAAATGTTTAATTGCAACGTAATATTAAAAGTTAACAAAACATAGAAGAACCTTATTAAACACTAATTTTCTTGGTCTCTTCTGTAAAAATCATTAAAATCAAAGTCAATTATTTATAGCAATTGGAAATTGATTATAAAATTTCAATTAAACCTAACATTTAATTTATTAATTTTTTAAAATGCAAGCAACAACGAAAAAGAATCAAGAAAACTTAAGATGCCCTAAGCTAAGAAATGGTCTCCCACTCACTGGTAGGAATAAAAATTCCATCAGTGGTCACTATGAAATTTGTAACTAATTAATTACAACCTGCCTCCGTGTCGTTTCGGACCATTCATCCTACGACATGATGAAGTTAGGAGGGATTTAAAAAACCTACTCACCGTCGCGGATTTCCTCGTCCGAGCGATGGCAGCACAGCTTCTTTTGGGACCCTTAGAGATCCCTTCTCTTCTGCAGGGGCCAATTTTCAAAGAATCTCCTTCCTATCCTTCAGTCCTGTAAAGGTTATTACATTTTTCTAAATTAATGAATATAGAGATAACCGAATAAATAAAAATGGAATAAATAAATTTACCAGTTTTCTTTCTTTATAGAATTTATCAAATAATTTACCTGAATGTAGAATGGACGATGCCCGATTGGAATCCTTCCAAATTTTGAAAGTTACAAACACTTCACACTTGGAACACTTCACACTCGAAATAAAATATTTGAATCAACAGAAAATTTTATATGAAAGGCATTTATGTTATGTGTATTAAATCTAATTCGAATAATAATGAATTCAATGTTTTATTTATTTCTAAATATTCAAAATTTGCAAGAAAAAATATCTACGTTAATTCGAAAGTAGAGCAAAGTCGCTTATAAGGATCATCATTTAGTTTAATTAAAAATGTTAATGAATTCTAAATTAACTGGTGGGAAATATTTTTTGATTCAAATATTTTTCACTTCCGCACTAATTTTAAACTTTATCAATATTGCGAACAAAATATTAACGTTTATTTAAACTTTTAAAATGCGATTTGTTGGTTTTAAGTCGCGAATACAAAATTTCTATTATTGTCGAATTCTCTGGTATCTCGATTCTGTCCCTTAAACTTCAGGGCACAAACTGAAAGAAAATAGATTAAAATTTATTACTCAAACTGTAAATTAATGCTGTTTTATTTTATTAAAAGGTTCCTTAAAAACATAATTTTTAAAGAACCGAGAAACTATTGTCCGTAATTTTATTCGTTCGGATGCGAAGAAGTGACTTTCTTCGTTTGAGAGTCTAAATTGAACTGAACTATTAAACTAACCAAAGGAGTCAATGTAAAAAGTTTCCATTTTTACCATCCGATATGGAAGAAATAAAAATAACTAACACACATGCACCACAGGTCGAAGGGTTCGTCGATGGACAGTGAAAAGATCACTTGTAAAGTGACCACACAGAACAATGAACTTGGGAGTCAAACCCCCAAGAATCATAAATGTAGAACGATAAATTAAAAACATTCATAATCAGACACCCACCTAATTAAAAAGCAGGCCCAAATAAAGTGACAAAGGCTTCATAAAAATCCGAAGCTGAGATAGTATTAACTATGAATTTTAGAGTAAATTATAATTTTGTGATAAAAATAAAAGTTTTAAATTTTAATTTAATTTAATTTAAGTGACTCGCTTGACAATTATATCAAATGTTATTTGTTTTATAGTTAATAATGTTTTATTTCAAAATTATTTATTATTTTCCTTTCTTCAAAAGGATTTAAGATACCAATTGCGATGAAAGTAAAATTAAATATTCTCTCGCGAATTGTTTTATTTTTTGTGCTAATAATACCTTTATACATATATTTTTAACTATTTAAGGTAAAACAATTACAGTTTGGATGAAATTAATACGCAAACTCTTGAAAAAAACCCAAGAATCCACCTACCAAATTTGGACCAACACCGTGAAATGTTTCTTTATGGGATTAAATGGGATTTTGAATTTGATTTCGGCCTAATTTGAATTTCTTGAATTTTAGTTTGGATGAATTCATTTCAATAGGGGTATACAATTATTTTTATCAAGGAGGCAATACCATCTCAGAAATATTTTCGAACGATCGAAAAAATCATTTTTAGATACTTACCCCGTTTTGACGACGTTCTGAAACTCCGCCCAGCTCATTTTTACTATTTTACACCCTATCGTACATAGATTCACATTTTTACATCCCACGGAGAACGGCACCAATCCCCAAATCACCTCGGTTTGTTTCCAAACATGAATTTATTAATTTGATACACATTAGTCACTTTTATTAATATTGAGGCGTTATTACGCGCCCTCTATTTGTAAATAACAACTTATAATAAAAGAACTACGACCTTATTCAAATCTAAAACCGATCTATTTTCTATTTTAGAAACGTTTACGACATACCGAACTTCTCGAGTCAAAATATAATTTAGAACTGATCCTATCTTGTCGATTTCTTATTACCTTCCCCACTGCTGCATTTTCCGATTTTTAAAAACAAAAGGTTTACCTGCCTACCAGAGCCTTTCGGAGAATTTCAATTTGCAAGATAAATACAACTTTTATGGCTACCTTTGACCCAAACGCCCAGAATCCCGGATTGCAGAAGAGAACTAATTACTAATTGCTTTCTATGGTCTGTTCAAATGTTCCAGTTGCAATAAACTTTTATGTAAGATATGTGACGTCAACAAAATTGTCCCTAGAAAATTAAAAATCCCATAATATTAAGAAAGAACTAACTAAGAAGGATTATCATTCAAAAGAATATTTATTGCAAGTAGTAATACCAAATTACGAAGGGTTCGTCGAAGGCCAGAGAAAAGGTCGTTTGCAAAGTGATCACACAGAACAATAAACTCGAGTTAAACCTCCAAGAACCATAAATGTAGAACGACAAATTAACAACATTCATAATTAGACACCTACGTAATTAGAAAGCGGGCCCAAATAAAGTGACAAAGGCTTCCCAAAAACCCGAAGCTGAGATAGTAGTGACTATGAATTTTAGAGAAAATTATAATTTTGTGATAAAAATAAAAGTTTTAAATTTAAATTTAATTTAATTTAAGTGTTTCGCTTGAAAATCAAATCAAACGTTATTTGCTTTATAGTCTAATAATGTTTTATTTTTAAAAAACATATTTTTAAAAGTAAATTTCATATGTAGGGAGTATCAAAAGGAAAATAAGATTTAAGATATCAATTGTTAACTGATATTTTTAATGGAACCTGTGATGCGGTAATCCTTTTTTTTGTAATAAGGAAATACTTATCAGATATCCGCAGCAAAAAAAAATAGAAAATTTTAATTATTGAGAAAGTCCTGATTTATTTCGTAGGACACTTTTTACAAAAAGCAGAAATTTGGCATTTTTGCAACCGATGTTGCTTTTTTCTAAGTTAACTGATATTTTTAATTAATCCTGCTGGTCGGTAAACTTTTCTTTTTTGTAACAAGGAGACTCTTATTAAACATCCGGAGCAGAGAAAAGTGAAAATTTTTAATTATTAAGAAAGCCCTAATTTATTTCGTCGGTCACTTTTTCCAAATAGTGGAAATTTTGAATTTTTGCAACCGTTGTTGCTTTTTTATAAGTTAACCGGTACCTCTAATTGATGTTTCTGACTATCAAATGCTGATTTGTAAAAAAGAAGACAAAGAACAGGGGAAAATTTTAATTATTGAATAAGCCCTGATTTTGTTCACTGGCCACTTTTTCCAAAATCTGGAAGATTGGGATTTTTGCAATGGCTGTTGCTTTTTCCTAAAATTATTGGTATTTTTAATTGATCCTGCTGATCACCAAACGTTAATTTTTATAACAAGGAGACTCGTATCAAACATCCGAAGCAAAGAAAAAGGGAAATTTTTAATTATTGAGAAAACTCTAATTAATATCATTGAGCACTTTTTCCAAAAAGTGGAAAATTGGCATTTTTACAATAGTTGTTGCTTTTTTCTAAAATGATAGGTATTTTTAATTGATCCTGCTGATCACCGAACGTTTATTTGTTATACAGGAGATTCAAATCAAACATTCGGAGCAAAAGAAGAGGGAAATTTTTAATTATTAAGAAAACCCTAATTAATATCATTGAGCCCTTTTTCCAAAAAGAGGAAAATTTGCATTTTTGCAATAGCTGTTGCCTTTTTCTAAAATGATTGGTATTTTTAGTTGATCCTGCTGATCACCAAAGGTTAATTTATAACAAAGAAACTCGTATCAAACATCCAGAGCAAAGAAAGAAGGAAATTTTTAATTATTGAGAAAGCCCTGATTTTTTTCGCTGGCCACTTTTTCCAAAAAGTGGAAAGTTGGCATTTTTGCAATAGCTGTTGTCTTTTTCTAAAATGACTAGTATTTTTAATTGATCCTGCTGATAGCCAAAGGTTAATTCATAACAAAGAAACTCGTATCTAACATTCAGAGCAAAAAGAGGGAAATTTTTAATTATTGAGAATGCCCTGATTTCTTTCGCTGGACACTTTTTCCAAAAAGTGAAAAATTGGCATTTTTACAATAGTTGTTGCTTTTTTCTAAAATGACAGGTATTTTTAAATAATCCTGCTGATTACCAAAGTTTTATTTGTAATAAAGAGACTCGTTTCAAACATCCAGAGCAAAGCAAGAGGGAAATTTTTAATTATTGAGAAAACCTTAATCGATAACATTGACCACTTTTTTCAAATTTTGAAAATTTGGCATTTTTGCAATCGTTGTTGCTTTTTTTCTGATGACAGGTATTTTTAATTGATCCTGCTAATCAGTAAAACTTAATTTGTAACAAGGAGAATTGTATCAAACATCCGGTGCAAAGAAAGAAGGAAATTTTTAATTACATATAGAGATATTCCTGATTGATTTCATTGGCTACTTTTAGCAAAAATATAACATTTTTGCAATAGTTGTTTGTGAATTTACTGGCATTTTTAAATATTGTCTGACCAGCATTAAAGGTTGTCGAAGCACAAAGTTGACGGTTTTGTACCCGTGTCAGGAAGGGGGCGACAGTATACTGCGCATGCGGTATCTTCTCAAGTGGTGGAGTATCGGCGATTGGTCAAGAATTATCCTATCGTGCACTACCTTTTAAATTTCCAAATTTTCCGCCAATAAAATGATCCAGATTTCTTCACCACTGGTGAGGAGGGGATAATAATCTCTTTCTATCCCATCAACTTGGAATGACCCTTTCGCTTAAAATGGGTCTTTGTACTTCGTCCCTTTATTTCTTAAGTCCATGTTACAATCGGATTAGTATATGAAAAATTCCAATGTCGTACCTATATTAATTCTAGTTGATTAATGCTGTTTCACAAGTGTTTCAGCGCACTTATTGCTAGTTAGTTTTTAACAAGTGCAAAACGTCTATGCCCCTAATCAAGGGCTTTTTTCTGCACTTCTATGTAACGCGTATTGCATTAAAATTTTTTTCAGTCGGGCCACCAAAATTCCACTTTGTGTGGTCCTGATTATGGAGGTCGCTCGAAGGGGAAGCAAAGTTGCGCAGTAGGCGTTTGCGCATAGAAGTATGATACCTGCGTGTATTAAACTGTAAACTACCTGCCAAACGTCACTACCTAGCGATTAATGGTGGAGGCACTAGATGAGGGGAAGTTGACATGGTGGAAGTCCACTTGGTGGAAGCCCGAATGTAAAATATTGTTATGTATAACATAATATCCTATCAAATATATTTAAATTATTCTTTGTAAATACGTATATTATATTATAAAATCGTTTTTACCTTGAATTCTGCACTTTCCCCAATTAAAAACTGTTGTACAGTCGGACCTCCACCATGTAAACTTCCACCATGTCATATTCCCCTCAACTACTGCCCCCACCATTAGCCGTTAATAGTAGATCATAGTAGTTGACGCTTGCGCAGATGGTATCCCGCGTGTACACATAACCTATACATAGTTTACACGCACACATGGATACATACGTGTGCACGCAAATGCCTGCTACTCAACTTCCAATTTCCCCTCCGAGCTACTTCCATCAAGTAATAACTCCCCCCCGAAATTATTACATGGTGGAGGTCCTACTGTAAATATAATTTAGCCGTGCTGCCATCTATATCCGGTATTTCTGTGATTAACTGACTTATTTCCGGTGTTCCGGTCCATCCATTTTTCTGACAAGTGAAGTGATTATTCCAGTTAGTAAATTTTCATTTTCAGTCTAATTCCAAAAATGTGTAAATAGGCCAAGTGCTTTTTGAAATTTTTAAGTACCTGAGTTTAAAGTTCATTTATGCATAAAGAGGTGAGTGGTTGCTAGTATAAAAATAAAAATTCGCGGCTAGGCGTGCCACCGGTTGGGGTTAGAAAATAGCCTCCGACCTTCATTTCGGGTATTCTACGAATCAAATATAAATGTAATAGCGATTGTGTAGTTTCAGAGTGCCCGATTAATTTCCTGGCAAAATGAACAAAGCCGACGACACTCTTCGACAGTATCCTCAATATCCACAGACTGTGTAAGTCCAAACAATCAAGATTTTTATTTTGTCTTTTTAAGCTCATAAATAGTAAATTTGGCCTATTATTTGCGTTTCTTCTATCAGATTGGACATTATATTGTTCGTGGGGTCTTATTTTACGAAGCATGTATTCTTTATTTATACTTTTGATTTATTTGGTTGTCGAGATTGAAGATTGATTTATAGGTTAAGTTTCAAGGGAATTTGTGCTTTTTACACCCACATCTATGATGTTGCAGATGTTGCCCACATAGACATCTTTTATATAAAAAGTTAAGCTTAATTATGATTTCTTAATTGAAGTATATCATAATATTGACGAAAAAGGTTAATTGATTTAAAAACATGTTGATACTTAAAGGAGGTAGCTATTTGTATATTTTAATCTGAATGGATATTTTATCAATATATTGATCCGCGGTTTGTTCATTCTTCAATATAATTATTTTAATAGATTATTTGATTTTAATTAAAGTGGCAATTGACCGAAATTTGATTCAATTTTAAACTTAGGATTTTGTAGCATAAATACAGAAAATATTCGGTTTTTAGGCAGTGTACTATTTTTTGAATTAATTTCAACTTAAAACGTACAACTTTTACTTTATGTACTTAATAATATGTAAAAGTTATAAACTTAATGATCCATTTTTAAAAATTCAGAAATGAATTGAGCTGTTTATTATTTCACAATTTTGCAAATTTGAAGTATCATTTGATCTTAGTTTACTCAAATTAAAAAAATATATATATATATTTATATATAGGTCGTTGTCAAAAAGTTTTGAAATTCAAGTCCCGACAGTTTTACACATTTTCATTATTTAATATATGTATTTTTTTAAATATCACTGGGATAAAATACATCGAAGTAGTTTTTGGTAAAGTTTAAAAATTGTAGGTGCCTTTGTTCAGAAATGGGAAATTAAAATATACTCAAAAATGCGAAATAATGAGAGCAAAATTTTATAAATGATTGATACTCATAAGAGTCATTTGTATAAAGTTAACGAATCTAAAAATTATGAATAGGGATAAATATTTTAGATTTGGAGATGCCTATAAGAGGCATTGCCAAAAATTTGATCATTTTAAGTCCCTATCATTTTCTACATATCCTGTGATTAATTAATTTTTTCTAAATATATCTGAGCAAAGTACTCATCAGGGCACAATTTAGAAAAATTTAGACGATTTCGTTTAGAAATTATAAAAAAAATGTTTGAATAATGTCAGGTTACACGATGTCTCAAACTACAAAATAGAAAATTGCTAAATAATATCAAAACTATTTTTTTTAATAATTTGGGCTTATGAAAATCGATTGAAATTAGTTGTAAAAGATGATTATGGAGTGATAAGTTGAATATTTTACAGTTAAAGATACGAAAAATTGCTCCAAAGTCTGTTCCCAAGTTTTATGTCAGGTTTTACGATTTTGCTATTTTAAGATAAAACTCGAAGATCGTGATTCAAACTATTCAAAATACGACGCAGATTTGTTAATTTTAGGCTAACGAAGACTTTTATGCAGTTGAAAATCGATTTCTCATCAGTATTTACAAATAGCAGTCAATAATAATCACTATTTTTGCACAATATGTTTTACAAAATGTCATATTTTTCGAACTATTATAATTCAAAATTTTACTAAACGAGAGGATATATTGAAGATGTGTAGTCAATATCAAATAAATCGCGTAATCACAGATGTTTTCCATATTTTTA
>JBAGKK010274697.1:2487-18429 GCA_037177015.1 Euceroptres primus | reverse complement strand
TAGAGCCCAAAATTTTAATATGTCCCAAAATTAACATAAGGCCCAAAATTTACACTGGGCCGAAAATTGGCATAGGGTCCAAAATTGGAATAGGGCCCAAAATTGGAATAGGGCCCAAAATTGGCATGAGTCCGAAAATTGGTATATGCCCCAAAATTGACATAGGACCCAACATTGGAATAGGACCCAAAGTGGGTACAGGGTCCAAAACTCGCGTGGGACCAAAAATTGACACAGTAACAATTGACATAATACCCAAAAATGGCAAAGGGCCCAAAATTGGCATAGTCCCAAAATTGACAGAGGGTCAAAAATTTACGTAGGACCCAAAATTGACATAGAGCCCAAAATTTTAATATGTCCCAAAATTAACATAAGGCCCAAAATTTACACTGGGCCGAAAATTGGCATAGGGCCCAAAATTGGAATAGGGCCCAAAATTGGCATGAGTCCGAAAATTGGTATATGCCCCAAAATTGACATAGGACCCAACATTGGAATAGGACCCAAAGTGGGTACAGGGTCCAAAACTCGCGTGGGACCAAAAATTGACACAGTAACAATTGACATAATACCCAAAAATGGCAAAGGGCCCAAAATTGGCATAGTCCAAAAATTGATATAGTCCAAAAATTGATATAGGACCCAAAATGGAGATAAGACCCAAAATTGACATATGGCCCAAAATTGGCAGAGAACCCAAACTTGTAATATAGACCAAAATTGGCATAAGGCCCAAAATTGACATAGAATCCAAAATTGACATGGACCCAAAATTAGTATAGGATCCAGAATTGACATAGGGCCAAAAACTGGCATAGGACCCACAACTGGCATAGGTCGCAAAATTAGCATAGTTCAAAAAATTGACATAGAACCTAAAAATGACATAGAGCCCAAAAAGTGACAGTCCAAAAATTGACCTAGGACCCAAAATTGGCATATGGCCAAAAATTGACATAGGACCCAAAATTGGTATTGGAACCAAAATTGACATAGGGCCAAAAACTGGCATAGGGCCCAAAATTTACATAATATGGGCATAGGGTCCAAAACTCGCGTAGGACTCAGAACTGGTATAGGACCAAAAATTGCCATAGATCCAAAAATTGACGCAGGACCAAAAATTGACATAGGGCCAAAACTTGGCATAGTACTTGGCAACAATCGACAATTGTTGTTGTCAAAAATAATATAGGACCCAAATTTGACATATTCAAATAATCGATAGAGGGTCAAAACTCGCGTAGGACCAAAAATTGACATAGGGCGCAAAATTAGCATAGTGCCCAGAATTGACATAGTACAAAAATTGACATAGTACCCAAAAATGGCATAGGGCCCAAAACTAACATAGTCCAAAAATTGACACAGGACCCAAAATTGGCATAGGACCCAAAATTGACAAAGGACCCAAAATCGGTATGGGCCGAAAATTGGTATAGAACCCAATATTGACATAGGACCAAAAATTGGTATAGGACCCAAAACTGGCATAGTGCCCAATATGGACATAGGATCCAAAACTCATGTAGGACCCAAAATTGACATAGGACCAAAAATTGGCATTGGGCGCAAAATAGACATAGGGCCGAAAATAGACATAGTACCCACAATGAAATAGGGCCCACAATTGACAATCCAAAAATTGACATAGGGACCAAAATTGACAGTCTAAAAATTGACATAGGGACCAAAATTGACATAGTACCAAAAATTGGACCCAAAAGGGACATAGACCCCAAAACTGAAATAATGCTCAATATGGACATAGACCCCAAAACTGAAATAGTGCCCAAATATGGACGTAAGATCCAAAACTGGCATAGGACCCAAAACTGACATAGAACCAAAAATTGGCATAGGACCGAGAATTGACGTAGTACCAATGAAGCTACGAAACCCTTCCTTGTGGGCGCCTGTCGCCTAGTATAACTAATTTTTTGAATTATTTTAAACATAATTATTCTATCAACTTTTTTTGGTTTTAAATATCTCACCACAAGGCAGGATCTCTTTGAATATCGTTCGGAGATACACAATCGTAAGGCATGTCCAACTGCGAAAATAAAGGAAAGAGCACTTGGATCCCTCCAATTGAATTTAGCGTACTGTGTATAGAATGCGTGATTACAGCTTTGACGTCCTGCAACAAAACGAAAAGGAAAAATTTATAAAACTGTTAAAAGACGACTTCAAAGTGAAGCAAGTTAAAAAAAGACATGTCAAAGGACATGTTTATAAACGCGGTCTGATAAATATTTATGTTGAGCCAGCTGCCAGTTTTTGTCATTAGTTTACATTTCCATCCAGTTGGATCCTCGTTTCAAGGAAAAGGCGGAATTTAAACAAAGAATAAAGTAGAATAATTCAGTACCTGCAGCATCAAGGCGTGTGGCGTATGTACAAAGTAAGAAATGTTTCCTTTTGGTGCGCTCTGCAGACATAGCTGGGAATCCGTCGCTACTGGGTTATACATGAACACAATTGCATTCGACAGCTTCCCATCATAAAGCACCTATAAAGATGGAAAAGTTTATATTGACTTCCGATGAAATTTCCGGCTTTCTTTGTTCTTTGTCATCTAACAAAGTCAATAGTAATATTCTACACTCTGCAGACAAGACCCAACCTACTTATTTGAAACGATTTCCAACTTTAGAAACATTCTTCGAGGATTCAGAATTCTTGCTAACAAGTATCTGCCATCAGTGTTTGGTACAAGCCTTTCCAAAAATGAAAGTTTACAACTTGGTTTAGTAGTTTGATGATCAAAGTTTGGCGTTTAATGGAAATGCGCTTCAAAATTTTAGGTAAAGTCGGAAATACGGAGAGACTATTGAATAAGGTTTACAACACCAATACGGAAACTACACAAAGAAGAAGAAAAGAAAAGTAATTGGAGTTTTGATTTCATTCATTTTGAGGAAAGTTCTCTATCGTGCAACAAAACCTACGAATATGTTTAATCTTTAAAAGTAGCTTAGTGCATATTTTCTACTTTCACATTTATGATAAAAACACGGAAAGCCACTCAACAAACAGAGAGCATGCTAAAAAATTCAAAAGTGAATAAAGGAGAGAGATGTACAATGTTTCTACATCTGTATGAACATTACGAATGAATGAATGAATGACCGGATGATCACAGAAACAGCCACGGATTTGACAAAGCTGTCGACACCTACAGAAAAATAATTTTTTAAAAAGACATTTATGTTGATTTAATGTTAAAACATTCTAGCTTGAATTAAAAAAAGAGCTTCTTCTGTAAAAAAGAAACAATTTATGAAAAACATATATGGTAAGATGTTTACAGGGATCACAGTGGTTCAGTAGTTCAATTTTAGGGAAAATAGGGGATTTCTTTTTTTAAAAAAGGGGAAATTTGTTTCTTTTAAAAAAGGGGGAAATTTTTTTCATTTCAAAACAGGGGAAATTTGTTTCTTTTAAAAAAAGGGGAAATTTGTTTCTTTTAAAAAAAGGGGAAATTTGTTTCTTTTAAAAAAGAGGGAAATTTGTTTCTTTTAAAAAAGAGGGAAATTTGTTTCTTTTAAAAAAAGGGGAAATTTGTTTCTTTTAAAAAAGAGGGAAATTTGTTTCTTTTAAAAATACCAAGGATGCCAATACATATTATCAGAAGCTCTATAATAGTTCTGAAAAATAACTTTAATGACATGTTGAAGTTAACGAAAGAGAAATTCCAACGGCAAATACTTCCGAACGAAAACTTTGTCGACTAAAAATTAATGACATATACAAATTTTTGGCTGCTAAAATTGCTGACAAGAATAATTCTTGTCAGCAATTTGGTAATTTTATAATTCAGAAATCTAAATTATTGAGATTTCTGAATTACGAAATTACCAAATTTTTAAATTTTTATCAAATCAAATTCCGAAATTAGTCTGTTAAAATTCTCTAGAACCTTAAAACATCCTCAAAAGTCTTACATCCCTGCCTATAATCTAATAAGATACTGCGCAAACTAGACTTTCAGAACCTTTGGAACTGCCTAGAATTTTTTTAAACCCTTCATTAAGAAATTAAAAATTTTATGTGAATATGGCAACTTAACCTCAAAAGAGGTTAACCGATTTAAAAAGAAGGAAACCCATTCAATACAGAGAAGAGATAAATAATTTGGAACACTGCACCCTTTCTAGCTACCTTCCTGAAATTTTCTTCTGTCGGAAAGCTAGTCCTAGCAACACCAATCAGAATCTTTTGTTTCGGTCAATGAGGAACCAAGTCGGTTGCTAAGGAAGTAAACAACAGAAGAAAATCTCCATCTTTCGTCAAGCAGCTTTTTGAGTGACAACACGAAGAAAGAAATTCTTTCAACGAATTAAAATATTTTAAAGTTATTTTTCAATTAAAAGTTTAATAGTGTGATTAATTATTTTTAAAGTTGTTCCTACAAGGATTTTGGATTTAGAGGTCTGGTGCTTTGCTTAATCCAAAAGGAAAGACTTTTCTTTTTAAGATTGTGTTACTCTAATTCTTTTCTGGTTGAATATTTGTTTAATACGTTATTTTAAGAATCTGTGTAGTAATATTTGGTACACAGTTTTCTAAGAATCTCTCTGATTGGATCAATTATTCAACTGCTTTAGTTTTATTTGAAGTAACCTGAGAAAAGGTTTGAGTTCTCTTTTCAAATTGCTAAATTTATCAAATTGTTTTTGTGAATTAAAAAGTGAAATTTGCCGCAATTTATTTAGCCTCTTCCTTTTCCCCATATATTTCCTTTAATCAGAATTTGTTAATTTTCGTTTTGATTTGAGTATAATAATTCTTTGTTCCCTATAATTTTGTTTTGACCCTCCTTACTGAATTTAGATTTATTTAAGTAAATTTCCTTTTTGTGATTAATTTCTTTTTCCTGTCTTGGAAAAATCGAACGAAAGATCACTAAATTAAACTAAGACTATAGTTTTTGTGCCAAGATATTTAATTTGTTAATTTTGTAATAAATTTTACAACTTTTATAAATAGTTTATTTCTGAATAAATGTTTTGTTAGATAATTTTCTGCTAATTTTATTTAATTTTAGAAAATAAGAAAATCTTTTTCTTTGAATCACCCCCTCTATCATTATCCAGAAAATGGACAGAGTTAGCACTGTTTGTTCCGGTTCACAAAACCTTATTATTTTATTTATTGGAACTTAAATTAATTTTTATATCTAAAGTTAGATTGATCCAAGACGAATCTGGCGCCCACAGGTATTAATTGACTGTTTAATATTTTATTTAATAAAGGTTATTGTGCCAAAAGTGACACAACTTTATTATTATTATTAAAGTTGCCAACACAAGGGTTCTAAAAGATTATGGAAGAATCCAGAAGGACCTAGACGATTGTAGAAGATTCTGGCATAATTTCAAATATTTTGAAGAATTTTTACAGATTTCTTTTATGATTCTGAAGGATTTGAGATTATTCGGAGGGTCTATTGTAGATTTTCGAAGATTCTGAAAGATTCCGGAGAATTCTGGAAACTATCAGAAGATTTCCGAAGCTTATCAACCAGTTCAGAAGATTTTGGAGAAATTTTAAAGGTTCCAGAGAATTTTGGAAACGTGTAAAAGATTCTAGAAACTTACAAGAAAGTTCAGAAGACTTAAGAGGATTTTCGCAGATTCTGGAACAGTTTAGCACATTTTGGGATATTCAAAATGATTCTAGAATCTAGATGATTGTAAAAGATTCTAGAATAGTTTCCAATATTTTGAAGAATTTTTACAGATTGCAGATAAGATTTGAAGATTCTAAAGGATTTGGAGAAATTTTAAGGATCTTTTGTAGATTTTGGAGGATTTCGAAAAATTCTGAAGAATTTTGAAAACGTCTAGAAGATTATAGAAACTTACGGGGAATTTCAGAAGATTTTAGAGGATTCTGGAACAATCTAGTATATATTTTTTTAAATTAAAGAGTTTTGGAGGATTCTTTATAAGATTATAAGTGAACCCAGAAAAAAAAAGATTCTAGAAAAAGCAGAAGATCTTTGACGATTGTGGAAGAGTTTAGAAGATTATGAAAAATTTCGGAAGACATTGAAAGAATCCGGAAAATTTAGAGTCAGTCTGGAATGTTTTAGAAATATTTTAAAAATTTGCGAAAAGTTTTGAACATTCTAGAAGATTCTAGGAGACTCAGATTCTCTAAATTTTTAATATTGTGGCACGCATTTTTGAATGTTTCTATTTATTGTAATTTTTGAAAGATTAATCGGAAATTTGAATAAAAAAAGGGGAAAAATTCTCCAAAATTGAGATTTTAGGGGATTCTTGAGGAAAATATCGAAAAAAGGGGGGAAAGGGAATTAAAGGAAAATGTAAATAGGGTAAAAAGTGAAATAGGGAGAAAAATGAAATAGGGGGAAAAGGGAAATAGGGGGAAACGAAATATAGGGGGAAACGGAAAATAGGAGAAAAAGTGAAATAGGGGGGAAAGGAGAGAAAGGGGGGAAATTGAAATAGGGGAAAAAGGAAAAAAATGAAAAAAGAAAGGGAAATAGGGAGAAAAGGGAAATAGGGGGAACGGAAAATAGGAGTTTTAGTGAAATAGGGGTAAAAAGGGAAATAGGAGAAAACGGAAAATAGGGGGAAAAATGGAAAATAGAGGACTATCTGTGATCCCTGCGTTTACTAAATAATAACATCCACTGTATCGCAATATATCGAAGAATAATAAATACTTGTATTTTATGTGAAACCATTAAAATGGAGAAATTGTAAAAAATGAAATATTCTTCGCTATACTGAATATGCTTAGTGAATCGTACAAGTAAACTTCTTTCCACAAAATTTTCTAAATTATTCTTCCCTCTTTCGCATTACTTGCGATATTAGTTGTTTCAGATTTCACATTTAATATCGGACGTTTAATTCGAAATTATATCTAAAAAAATATCTTTTAAAGATGTCCTGCATGATATTCCACAAAGAGACCAAGACTTTGGTTCCTTTCAGGTCGTCACCTTGTATATGAGCGCATAAACAGACTGCGATTAGGAGTGCAAGTAAATTTGATGAAAAGAAAAGCAAACAAAATCAAAATGCTTACAGGTCGCATACTTTGGTCCTTCATGCTCGAGAGCTCCAGCTCTTGACTCACCCTTTTGTGATTGTCGGGCAGATTCAGGTAGCATTCGTTGTCAAATCGGAACTGACTCTATCAAAATCCGAAAAAATTCCAAAATTAAACAAATTTCTTTATAGAAATGCGATTTGTGAAAAATGAGATTTCTCCTAATCATTAGTATAATTTTTAGAACATTAAAGAATTTTGGAATACTGGTTTCTTACGTCCCGCGACTAATAATAATAATATTAATAAATGTGATGCGATCCGAGAAAAGGGACCTACTAAGCAAAACTGAAATTTTACAGGGCGAGCGATACAAAATTTCTGATTGCACCCCTAAAAAGATTAGCTAAAGAACTTATAGAATCCATCATAATCCGAAAATCGATTTTTTGCTCAGTAGGTCCCTTTTCTCGGATCGCGTCACAAATTATGATCTAAATTAGAATTCTTTATCAATATCCGCGATTACTTTGGTTTCCCGGCCGATGCACCAAAATTTATAAGTGTAGATACAAATAAAAAGCTAAGCCGACCGATGCAACAAAATTTATAAGTATAGATATGATTAAAAATGTAAATATACGATTCGATGCCTGAAAATACGATTTTTCGTTCTAATTCCAAATCCCAGTGATACATTTTACGGCCCTAGAACCACAAAGTTCTATTTCGAAAATTAAAAGTCACTTGATTTCTCATTTGTTTCCTATTACTTCAGCTAAAAAACAAGTGAGAATCAAGTGGCTTTCAAAATTCAGAATAGAGCTTTGTGGTTCTAGGGTCACGATTTTACAATTTAGAGATTTTATAAAAATGACGAACCTTGTATCCCGGTCCTAGCCTGTGCATTGCACAAATCTGATGCGTCGTTAGAGCTTCACTGAAGAGGTAAATAGCACTCATCTGGCCACAGAAAACACGCTCTTCGTCTAGTTCTGGAGTAGCACCGATGTAACATTTATCGAAAGGCTGATAAAAGAAAAAAAAAACAAGTTTTATGAGGGTTTTAAGAAAAAAATAAGAAAAAGTTTTAAGAAAAGATTCATGAAGATTCATGAAAAAGCTTTTGGAGTGTTTTCTTTCGATCAAACTTACATCGTTTGTTGAAACGAACCACGTCATTTCTGTACTAGAAGCTAACTGGCCATTCACTAAACATTTAATTTCACTCTTCGTCCATCTATTGTATATATACACTACTGCAATCATGTACCACTGAAATAAGACAATAAAAAGATTAGATTTGAACAGCCTTGAACAAAATTAATGTGGTATTTTGAAAAATTCAAAATGGTAGATTCAAGATGGCGCCTTAAAATATGTTCTTCCCGGTACATTCTTCAAAAACGGTAAAAAATGTTTACCCTTTTCGAATATTCCTCCAAAATACATATATCACGATTTTTGTAATCTCTAATTACGAATCTGACATCAGAGATTTAAAATTCAAAATGGCGAATTCAATATGTCGGATGAACACTTATCCTGACTCATTAAATGGTAATAAAATACTTTTGGATCGCTCAAAATTGTAAGAATGGGGTTTTAGGAGATTCTGATTGTAAAATCATATTCAAAACTCTCAAATTAAAATGGTGGATTATAAAGATACAGCCAGAAACCCTAAGGAGTGACCGCAAAATAGGTGGTTTTTTAGCCTATTTTTTGGACCTCGCTAGCAACCTGGGGCAAAAATATAAAAATATGTTACAGGTATCAAATTATTCTTCATTGAAAACCAAAGTGAGCATCGATTTTCGTTTCTTGAAAATTTCAAAAAATTACCAATATTTAAGGGTTGAGAAAAACAACGAAAAATTAAAAAATAGTAAATACCACTAATTATACAATCATTTTTCATTGTATTTTTCTATAAAATAAACTTTACAAAAGTAAAATCACGTATTTATGACCTCTATTATTCACAAGTTTTCAAACTGGACCTAGAGGTGGTTTCAAAAAGAATTTTAAGATAAATGTCAAAAATGACATTTATCTGGGGACTTTGACACATTGAAAATGGTCATTTTTGACATTTGTCTGGAAATTCATTTTTAAACCATCCCTACGTTTAATTTCAAAACTTGTGGGTGATAGGGGTTCCCCAGGAGGGTTGTCGGATATGATCTCAATAGTCAGAAATGCAGATACAAATTTTTTGGAGACTTTGATACTTTGAAAAATGTTATTTTTGACATTTATCTGGAAGTTCTTCTTGAATCCACCCCTAGATTTAATTTCAAAACTTGCAGATAATAGGGATTCTTCAGGAGGGTTGCCGGATATGATCCCAATAGTCAGAAATGAAATCAAAATTTTTTGGGGACTTTGATACTTTGAAAATTTTCATTTATGACATTTATCTAAAAATTCTTTTTGAAACGACCCCTAGGACGATTTTAAAAACTTGAGAATAATAGGAGTGCCACAGGATGGTTGCTGGATGTGATCTGAATTGCCATAAATGCCATTAAAAATTTTCTGGGGACTTTGATACTTTGAAAATTGTCATTTTTTACATTTATCTGAGAATTCTTTTTGAAACCACCTCTAGGTTTAATTTCAAAACTTGAGGATAATAGGGGTACCTTAGGAGATTTGCCGGATGTAATACCAATAGTCCGAAATAAAATCAAAATTTTTTGGGGACTTTGATACTTTGAAAACTGTCATTTTTGACATTTTTCTGGAAATTCTTCTGAAACCACCCCTAGGACCATTTTGAAAACTTGAGAATAATAGCAGTGCCTCAGAATGGTTGCTGAATGTGATCTGAATTGCCATAAATGCCATTAAAAATTTTCTGGGGACTTTGATACTTTGAAAATTGTCATTTTTGACATTTATCTGAGAATTATTTTTGAAACCACCTCTAGGTTCAATTTCAAAATTTGAGGATAATAGGGGTACCTTAGGAGGGTTGCCGGATGTAATCTCAATAGTCAGAAATAAAATCAAAATTTTTTGGGGACTTTGATACTTTGTAAATTGTCATTTTTGACATTTATCTGAGAATTCTTTTTGAAACCACCTCTAGGTTTAATTTAAAAACTTGAGGATATTAGGGGTACCTTAGGAGGGTTGCCGGATGTAATCCCAATAGTCAGAAATAAAATCAAAATTTTTTGGGGACTTTGATACTTTGTAAATTGTCATTTTTGACATTTATCTGAGAATTCTTTTTGAAACCACCTCTAGGTTTAATTTAAAAACTTGAGGATATTAGGGGTACCTTAGGAGGGTTGCCGGATGTAATCCCAATAGTCAGAAATAAAATCAAAATTTTTTGGGGCTTTTGATACTTTGAAAATTTTCATTTTTGACATTTATCTGAAAATTCTTTTTGAAACTACCTCTAGGTCCGATTTGAAAACTTGTGAATAATAGGGGTGATGAATACGTGATTTTACTTTTGTAAAGTTTATTTTATAGAAAAAATACAATGAAAAATGATTGTATAATTAGTGGTATTTTCTATTTTTTGGTATTTACATTTTCTATTCTATTTTCATTTTTTTTAAAACTTTGCTTAAAAGTTGATGAAAATATCCCTGGAAGATTGATTGTTTATGCTGCTTTTTTATTTGAAAAAAATTCTCATAAAGCACCTTTTTTCGGACTCTAGAGGGCTCTAAACTTCAAAGCATTTTGGTACTTTCTGGACCAATTAAAATTCTTCATGGAGACTCTAATTTATTTTTTCCTAAGAAAATCATCCACGACTTAAATTCCTATCCTGACTTCAGCCAAAATGCACGTTGCCTTTTGATTTTTAATATCTGTGTAAATATGGAACGTACCTTCCTCGGCTGAAATTCATATTTAACGCAGTGTTGCAGACCCTTGCCCTTCATTTTCATAGACGTAAGAACGAGGCAGTTTCCTACAAAATGGGCAGAATACCCAACTCCTTTGCTGGTTTTGAAACTGGAAGAAAATTTCAAAATCTTGACTCAGAAAGACAGAATTTTATGTTTTTTTTTTCTTTTTTGGATATTTCCTAAGTTAGGATAAGACAGACTTAGAGAAAAAGAATTATCTTCTTTTTCATTGCGCTTCGAAACCTGTAGTTGTGACTTACCAATACAGATACGGCTTCTCTCGTTCGATATTAACCGAGTTGATGGGGTCCAATCTAAACCACGTCGTAAAAGTAAATCCGCTTTCATACGGCCATTTCGCGAGTGGTGGTAGCACTATCGCCTAATGAATAAGAAATGACTAATTAATCGTCGAATATCCTTCAAAATTAGTCCTCAACAACTTTTAATTACATGTTATTTCAAAATTTGATCGAAAATAATTTCATATTATTTTACTTTCAATAAAAATAATTTTAAACAATCAGTATCTACACTAGGGTGGTCCAAAAATGCATTGGGATGCTTTTCTTTGAATTTGCTCTCAGCCCCCAAATTTGTTCGAATCCACCAAAAAATACATATGTTCTTCTTTAAAAAAAAATTATATTTAGAGTTTTCGCAAGCTTCATGAAGTTTAACACGTATTTCCCATGAAAAAGTCGTTTTTGCAAATTTTATTCAGAATCACCAATATTAGGTGAATCGAGTTGAAACTCAACATTTCACTTTACAATCAACCATAGAATACGAATCAAAAATTACTTTTTTGACACAGTGTGCGTAAAAAGCGTTTTTACACACCCATATTCGTGCGTAAAACGGCTTATTATACACCCACTAATATGGGTGTGTTAAAAATGCATTTTACGCACACTGTGTCAAAAAATATCGTTTTATTCATGCGTACAGTTTTACCCACTTGTGGTGATCGCGTGTGTAAAACCGCATTTTACGCAAATGTTGCATAATATACTATTTAAATATCACTCCTATAAATCTGTTTTATAGAGTCCCAAAAAAACCCATAAGTGAAAAATTGAATTTTGCGAGTTTTTGGCGCTAATTATGTTTTTTGCGGTTTTTTTAGTACAAATTGTTTCCAATACATAAAATATTACTTTTTTCTGAAAGCTGGATGTTTTAATAAATTTTTTTAACGATTTATTATTGTTTATAGAAATTTTCTCTTAGAATCAAGTTAGAAAGTCGCAGTTTTTCCCGAATTTTTCAACTTGTTTTCAAGCTTTCAGTTAAAGCGAGGACCAAAAGCACTTTTTGTGGACAAAAGTCTGTCTACAAGCCAATGGATTTTGATGTTTTTTTTTTTTTTTAAATGACCGTAAGGCTTTCAGGCATAACGAATCGGTGCAGAAAATTCACTCTGAGCAAACAAAAATTTTTTATTTAACAACAAAATAAACAATATTTTTTTCCTAACTTTTTAAATATATATTTTTTTAAGATCTTCAAATTGATTAAAGAAGAGTATAAGTCAATGTAATAACTATCTAGCAATAATTTTTAGTAGGTAAGCGTAGGAAAAAAATTGTTTATAATGTTTTAAACAAATTAATGAACAAAAGCCATTTTTTCATGATTTGCAATGATTAGTTGTTTGAAATTCATAGTTTTTATATAAAATATGAGAGAAATCAATGTCTTATTGTGATTAGTTAAGAATAGCTGCTGTTTGACAATTATTTAAACAATTTTTATAAACAAATATATAGTTTTCATATGTCACAATGAATAGGCAGAATTCTTTTTGCAGAATCAACCAAAAACATCTTGCCAAAGACTCCTTGCTGCCATTTTTTTAAAACTAATAACAACTGTTAATTATTTAAACAATATTTATAAACAAATTCACATTTTCAGATTATTCCACGAACAGGCCCAATTTTTTTGGGGGGAACAAACTAAAAATGTATTGCCAGTGACTAAAAACAGTAATTTTATTGAAATTGATAAAAATATTAATTATTTAAACAATTTTTGTAAATAAATGCACATTTTAACTATTTTTTCAAGAATAGGCTTAATTTTTTTGCAGAATCAATCAAAAATTTCTTGCCAATGACTCTTTGCTATGATACTTTGCCAATGGACAAGAAAATAATTATTTAATCAATTTTTATAAACAAATGTACATTTTGACCACTTTTGCATGAATAGGCTTATTTTTTTCGTGGAATAAACTAGAAATTTCTTACTAATGACTCCTTAAATTATTTGTCCAATTAACAAAAACCGTTGATTATTTAAACAATATTTATAAACAAATTCACAGTTTGACCATTTTTTCATGAAAAATATTTATTTTTTTGCGGAATCAACAAGAAATATCTTGCCCATTATTCCTTTGGTCATATTTTTCTAATTAAGAGAAATTAATGAATATTTAAAAAATATTTTTAAACAAATTCACAGTTTAACTATTTTTCCATGATAAATATTAATTTTTTTTGCAGAGTGAACTAAAATACCAAGGTCAACACATATATAATGACCTTGGTTTTTTAGTTCATTCCGCAAAAGAAAATTCATATTTATTATGGAAAAATGGTCAAACTGAGAATTTGTTTATAAATATTTTTTAAATAATCAACACTCTTTCTTAATTAGAAAAACATGCCGAGAAGGAATAATTGGCTAGATATTTCTGGTTGATTCAACAAAAAAATTAATATTTATCATGGAAAAATGGTTAAACTGCGAATTTGTTTATAAATATTGTTTAAACAATTAACAGTTCTTGTTAATTGGACAAATATTTCAAGAAGGAGTCATTGGTAGGACATTACTAGTTTATTCAACGAAAAAAATTAGCTTATTCATGCAAAAGTAGCCAAAATGTACATTTGTTTATGCAAATTGTTTAAATAATTAACTGTTTTTGTCCATTGGCAAAGCATCATAGCAAAAAGTCATTGGCAATACATTTTTAGTTGATTTCGCTAAGAAAATGGAGCCTATTTTTGGAAAAATCGTCAAAATGTATATTTATTTACAAAAATTGTTTAAATAATTAATATTTTTATCAATTTGAACAAAATTACAGCTTGGAGTCACTGACAATACATTTTTAGTTGGTTACGCAAAAAATTGGGCCTATTCGTGGAATAATCCTGAAAATGTGAATTTGTTTATAAATATTGTTTAAATAATTAACAGTTGTTGTTAATTTGAAAAAATAACAGCAAGAAGTCTTCGGCAAGATATTTTTGGCTGATTCTGCAAAAAAATTGATATGGCCCCAATTTTTTGGTGTATTTGTTTATAAAAACTGTGTATTTGGTTATAAAAATTGTTTCAATAATTGTCAAATAGAAACTATTCTTAACTAATCGCAATCAGATATTAATTTCTCTTATATTTTATATAAAAACTATTAATTTCAAACAACTAATCATTGAGATTTACGAGAAAATGGCTTTTATTCTTTGATTTGTTTAAAACATTATAAACAATTTTTTTTCTTACGCTAACCTACTGAAAATTATTGCTAGATAGTTATTACATTGACTTAAGCTCTTCTTTAGTCAATTTGAAAACCTTAAAAGAAAAGTAATTCTGAAAAGTTAAAAAAAAATATTGTTTATTTTGTTGTTAAATAAAAAATTTTTGTTTGGTCAAAGTGAATTTTCTGCACCGACTTGTTTTACCTGGAAGCCTTACGGTTATTTAAAACAAAAACATAAAAATCTATTGAAAATTGGCTTTTGTAGACAAACTTTTGTCCCAAAGAAGTGCTTCTGGCCTCATTATGCGAGGCAATAAACAATTAAAGTTAACAGAAATAATTTCTTAAACAATTTATGATTATTTATAACAATATACTCTTCGAGAAATGATAGAAAGTTGCAGCTTTTTCTGAATTTTCAACTTTTTGTCTGCTTTTCACTTTGAGTGAGGTAATAATTAATGCAATTTATCAAACATAATTGTTTAAACAAATTATTATTGTTTATAACTATCTTCTCCTATATTAGTGCTAGATAGTTGCGGTTTTTTTCTAACATTCTTAATTTTTTGTCCACTTTTCACTTAGTAAGATAATAATTAGTGCAATTTAGCAAACATAATTGTTTAAACAATTTATTATTATTTATAATAATATTCTCTTAGAATAATGCTAGAAAGTTGCGACTTTTTCTCAAATATTCAACTTTTTGTTCACTTTTCGGTTAGAGTGAGTTAATAATTAACGCAATTTAGCAAAAATAATTGTTTAAACAAATTATTATTATTTATAACTATCTGCTCCTATAGTAATGCCAAAAAATGGTCATTAGCGCCAAAAATTCGCAAAACCAAATTTTTCACTTATGGGGTGAAAATATCAAGCTGATTAATGCTAAGGTGTCCATTTTAGACACAATTCTCCTAATCAATTCGACACAACAATTTCAAAGTTAACGTCAGATAGGGAAAGTTTTTGAAATAGGCAGCTGAGAGTGAAATTAACTAGTATAAGTAACATTAAGTTTGTTGCAGATGGCACCAAGATTAATGGATTTAACGTCAAATTTATAGTCCTACAAAGTCTGCAGGGAAATGGGATTCGCAGTTAGCAGACGCTAATTGACAAGGTTTCTTGCCTTTGAAGAGGTTCAAACTTTATACAGGGCCAAGTAAATTCAAAATGGAGAATTTCTGAGCTCAATGTAGATTAAAGATTTTAAGCTTAATTTTTTTTTGGATTGAATCTTTTTGGGAAAAGCTTGCTAACTAAGATAATTATTAATTTTTGTAGAGTTTGTTTAAAAATCACTCAAATCTTACCGATCCCTGTCTGCCTGGAAAACTGAAGAAGACGTCGGGTCCGTTTCTTTGAGGCATTTGGCGAAGGACGTTCAATAATTTCGCCGAGTGTCGTGGCTGCAATTTAAAAAAAAGGATTGAGGAAAACAAAATTTAAAAACTGTAAATTTCTCTGTCAATTCAATAATTTTGCCGAGTGTCTTGGCTGCAATTTAAA